>JAQZBX010000669.1:0-48513 GCA_029593785.1 Cabassous unicinctus | reverse complement strand
CTCCTGCACAATTTTGTAAGTTATGACAGGATATATAATGGCCTGTATCTGCCATTGCAATGTCATTCAGGACAATTCCCAAGTCCTGAAAATGCCCCCATATTACACTTGTTTTTTCCTCTTCCTCCCTTCAGAACCCCCAGTGGCCACAGCCCCACATCAATGATAAAATGTTCTTCCATTGCTAGAATCACAATAAGTCTATAGTAGAACACCAGTAAGTCTACACTAGTCCATCATTCATTCCCCAGTCCTAAGGATTTGAGGATGGTGATGCCCACTCTGCCTCAAATTGAGAGGGGGCTTAGATCCCATGGGGCAGATAGATGGGACTATCTTGCTTGCAGTTGCAGACTCTCTCTGTTGAAAAGAACACCATTTTTAAGGCTTGTTGAGGTGGGATTTGTGGCAAGCTATTGGACAACAGTCATCCAAGTACCAATTGAATTCCTGTTATATGGGAGGCACTAGACCAAGAGACCTAAGTAGAGCAAAGAGCAAGATTCTGCTCTTAACAACTTCCAGCCTCTCCAGGAAGCTGAGAAGAGGATACAACTAAAACATAACACTGAAATGGCTCATTTTGTATGGGAGGTAGAGATAAAATAGTACTGGAAAACCAGAGGTAGAGGAACCATCCCATCTGGGGACAGAAAGGATCCCTTAATCCAAAGATGTTTCAATCACTCAATTTTTTTTTTACAACTCATACTTTGGGCATGTTTTTTAATATACAAACAAAAAAAATCAACTTAGCTGCTTTCTGACCAAAATATATATTACCCTTTTTGTTTTCCCACATTTTTTCACTAGATGGGACTCCAAATGACTTTATTCTATTCTTAAAAATCAAATACACTGGTCAAAGTAACACCTCCTGCCACCTCCAAAACAGATTTTCTCAATCTGTTATTTTCAATAGCAGCATTGTTGATGTAATAAGGATATAATGCTTCATAGTTGTGACTTAACACCACACTGTTTTGGATATATACATTTCTTATAAACTTCTTAAATATACCAGATTGTAGTTGTTTCATGTGAACCAAATAAACCATCAAGGATGGATTCTTTCTTCAATCTACTTGTGGCCCTCTATAGCTCCTCTCTAACTGGAGTAGTCTTGTTAACACATAAATGATTTCAGGTCATTGACCTGATAAAAGCCCTCTAAAGGTTTCCAATGAAGTGCCACAGCTTCAAGATGCTACATGATCAAGCACCTGCCCATCATCCATCACCATTCCTTCCACTGTCCCTCTTGTTGACACCTGTCCAGCTACCCATGTTTCTTGCTGTTCCTTAAACATGCCAAACTTTATCCTGTCTGAGGATCATTGCCCCCAGCTCTCCTTGCAGCCCAGAAGACAATTTCCCCATATTAGGTAGTTGTCACTTGCTCTTTAACCAAGCATCAACTCAAAGTCACCATCCCTTGACACTTTACCTAAAGTAATGCCATTTCTACCCACCTCTCTCCTCATGGCCCACAGAATCCTGTAACTCTCTACCATATTTTTATCTTAGCATCTATGACAAGTGAATTTGATTAATTAATTATTGTCTGTCTCCCCCCTTCTGGAATGTAAGCACCATGTCTATTTTATTCATTACTATATTCCAGTGCCTAGGACATATTTATGAAATAAATATATGAATCAATGAATAAGTGAATAAATGAATAAATAAATGAATGGATAATGGTAGTTGAGTTCAAGTCATCTTGCCCAGGTGTCCTCTTTTCTGATTGTTATAAGAGAACTGTAGCTTCCTTGTGGGAAGGAAATGAGTGGTCTCCATCCTTCTTTCTCTATTTCTTTTGGCTTTATTAAATTTCAGAGGATAACTACGGAAAATTAATATAAATATTGTGATGAACTAAACTGACTATTGTTTAGCGTTTCACTATCTACCATGTCCTTCAACCTTTCCCCTCCAACTAAATATTCACATATAATTAGTTAACTACTGTTAAAAATAAAAGAGAAAAAAATACATGGACACCATATGCATACAGTTTCACACATTGATAAGTAAAAATACCTGCTGTTCTGCTACTGGCAAACTGACACAGTGAAGCGAGGAAATGTAGAAGGTGTTTGGTAGTAAAATGACAGCTGATGGATATTTTCCTAAGATAAATGCCTTCTGAATATTTTCTAAGTTATGTTACCATTTCCCTCCTAAGTTTCAGAGGCTGGAATTTCCTTTGACTCAAAGCATAGCGTTTAGAGAAGAGTGACATTTACCAAACACAAGGAAACATAAAGTTCAAGTTCACAGAAGTGCAAATATAAAAGTGTACATATATTTCCTGGTGTGAGTGGATTTCATCATTTCTTGCAATGATTCAGACATTAGGTAAGAAGGGAAAGCTTTCACTGATAGCTTTTACATTGAGAAATGTAAAAGTTAGGATCAGGAGCAGAACTAAGCACAGATTGTTCTTTCCAGTTCTCAAGTTCACATTTTCTTAAAAGCTTCCGTGTTAGCTATGAATGTGGCTTTATGAAGCCTAGTGGTAAAAAGCCTCTGAACAAGGCCTTTGTAAACAATAATTTATGGTAAAGAAGAAAAAAGTACAGAATAATTATTATTGCTGAAGATGAAAAACAATCACGGTTTCTCTTGTTGATCAGTTCTTGTGTTTTCTTTAGCTCTAGGTACAAATGATGCCTAGTCCAGAGCGAAGAGTCCCTGAGCCTCTTCAGGGGGACTCTCCCGGGAAAAGCAGCAATAAAAAGAGAGCAAGCTTGGGATGAAAACCGCAAAGATGAAGTCTACACTCAAGCAGACTGGAGAAGCTAAAATATGATAATAAACAGGAATGGTTTCTTACCTATAAGCTATGAATAGCTGCACGTATTTCCAAAACCCATACATTTAATTCTGGTGACGGTTTTATAAGTAGAGCATATAATATGTGGCAGCACCTCACTTTATGGTTCATAACATTATTCTTCACATGGAATCCATCACTTTGTTTCACACAGACACAGTCAGTGTAGTTCTTGCATAGATTCACTCAAAATCTACAGAGAAGAATGAGTGAATGAATGAATGAATGAACTAACACTTATCAGGTCAACCACCATAAAACCATTAGTTTAAGAGGAAACTAGTCAATTAAGCTTCTTGACCACATTTGCTAGTCAGGTTAATCAGGAACGTAGCTCAATATCTATTTATCTGGAGGATCTCATTCTGTAGTGAAATCAACCACATAAATCTTAGAAAATTCTATAAAGGATTGGCCTGGTATATCTGTCAGAGGTCTTGTATAAGCATACTTGCATTTTTAAAGAAATGAGAGTATCATGATATTCATATTCCTTACAAGGCTGACAAGTACATCAGCTAAATATTCTATGATCCGATTTTTGTTCTTTTATTTTAAGGAATTTTTACTAATTATCCATTAACTAAAATTATAACTTAGTCAAGTAAATTTTTATTTTATTTAGCACATCAACTATGGAAATGTATACTTTAAATTGTAAAAAATCAACGTACAATAAATGTTTGCACTTATTCTTTTGCTTTTAGTATGTACCACTGGGACTTGCCATTACTATCACATGCCAGGATTAAGTACCAAATTCCCAGATCCCACCTCCATTAGGAGCACATAGACTCTTTTGTCACTCTAGGTCAGTTGTGAAAGTGAAGAAGGCACAAGTGCAGAAAGGTCAAATAGGTCTCCTCTCCCTAGGCAAAAGGTTTAATGCCATTTTTATCATGCATTTTAACCCGATGATTTTGTCATAATCTCCTGGGAAGTTTCCCATTTACTTACTAAATTATTTATCTGTTATGGTAACTATAACACAAAAGAATTCATTTATACACAAGTCAGTTGCTGGTGGCCTTTAGTTAAGGGGCTTTGTGTACTTTCTAGTCCTTTCTGAGGTCTGAAATAGAAAATTCTTGAAGAGCAGTGAGAAAACAGTATAGTGAGGTTAGGTGACTTGTTCCAGCTCCTACAGTTATGCATGATGATGATATTATAGGGTTATTTTTCAAACCTCAGACTTCCATTGCCATCAAATTCAAAGCATGGACTAGGTTTTAAGTAACCATATAATTCATGGTCCAGTCCACAACCCTTTTGAGAGTAAAAGAATACATTATTAATACACCAAGGGAATAGACAGTAAACCAGGTATGTTCCAGGAAAATTGTATGTGTGATCACTTAATTATCTCATAATATCACCAAAGAAAGTTCCATGGTTTCAACTAAAAACTGATTTAATTGCTGGGAAAATGCACAGTTCAGGAAAAATCTAGGTGGGTCGACATAAGTTCACTAGACCCTAAGGGAGAGAGTGAGGTGAGAAGACATGTTAAATTTATACTACTCTATTAAAAATGTTAGCCTTTGCACCAAAGACAACAGTGAAAACTTATAATTTCTGGAAAAATGAGTTATATTTTTTCTTTACTGTGAATATCAGTTCTATTTTAAGGGGCATCTGTGAGCCTCTAAAATATTCCATTATTTTCTTCATTCAATTATTGACTGAGAATACAATATCTAGACATAGATCTTGTGCAAAGGCTACAAATTTGAGTAAGATAAAGTTTCTGCCCTTAAGAGTTTACATAGGAACAAGAGATCCAGTTACAGTATAATAGGTGTGATGATAATGATGTTAAAATTTCTCACAGCATATTATGGAAAAGTTCCTCCAAACACCCCAGACCCCACCCCAAAACAGCACAAAATAATCACTGAAGTATTTCTTATTTTGGCTGTGCACCCACTTTTGTGTGGGTTGGTGCATGAGAAAGACTGCGAAAAGAAAGTGCCCAGGTGTTGATCTTAGTGCCCTGCAGAGCCCCAGCAGATGCAAAACAGTGCTAATTGGCTTTAAAAAGGATAGGAAGGAGTACAGTGTATGTGGGGGAGGAGGGCGTGAATGTTGGGGTGGCAGTTGAAGGAGATCTCTTAGGGATGCTCAGGTCATTTTTTCCACTTCTAGAAATTTTATTGGAAAAATCTGTTTCCATATATTGAACTAACTTGCAATGTATTTGGGTTAAGAAGTATTTCTTGAAAAACTGTTTATGTTACACATCTCTGTAAATTATCTAAACTCTACAATTTGAGAGTAGAACTTTTGAAAGGAAGTTTAGAGTAGAGAGTGGTGAAAAATATGAGGACATTGCAGGTGCGTGAAATAGGATATTCTAAGTGTCTTACTTTCCTAGGGTGGCTGCAACAAAATACTATAAACCTGGTGACTTAAAACAACAGAAATTTATTGTCTCACAGTTCTAGAAGCCAGAAGTGTGAAATTAAGTTATCAACAGGGCTGTGCTTCCTCTAAAGTCTGCAGGGAAGATTCTGTTCCATGACTTTTTCCTGGCTTCTGGCCATGGCTGCCATCCATGTTGTTCTCTGCCTCAGTGGCCTAACACATCCCCCACCCCACCCCCATCTGTACGTTCTTTCCTTTTCTTTTAAGGACACCAGTTATATTGGATTACGAGCCCCCCCTACTCCATTATGGCCTCATTTAAATCTAATTCCATCTAAAATGACTTTATTTCCAAATAAGGTCACATTCTGAGGCACTGGGGGATAGGACTTCAACATATATTTTTGAAAGACACCCATAAGAGTAGATGTAACATAAGTTCTAACTTGGGAGTAAATGAGTCAGTATAAATGGAGCCTAAATGTTTAGGTGTTCCAAATGTATCATCTAAAAATGAATTGAGATGACATAGAGACAAATGCATATAAAACATTAAATCAATAAAGGAAAGAAATGAAATATTAGAATTTCGAAAGGATTAATGCTAATGCCATCTTCCCTTCTTACTCTGCCCTCTCACTGTAAGAAACCACTTTCTTATTTATAACTTTAAGTTCTTTAATCAACACCCTATGAACCTCAAGTTTATCTTTCCTAACCAGAAATCTCTTCTGATATCAGGGCTGGTATATAAATTTGAATGTCACAAAGACACAAGTTCATTAAGTCAACAATCAAAATCCTTGTCACACCCAGATTAGGTTATCTTTTGGAGTCCTTTATTAGTAATTGGCCCCACCACCCATTTAGTCCTTCCAATCAGGAAGGCAAGCATTATTTGTGATACCTGACTTTTCCTAACCCTCCCTGTACTATATAGGATATTTCAGTAAATCCTTTCTGTTCTCCTCTCTAATATCTCTGGAACACATCAACTTCTCCCCATCCCTATTGCCAAAATTCTCCTGTTAATATGATATGATAAAACAGTATCATATCATGCCTGGATTACTTCCATGGTCTCCAATTTCTCCCCACACTCAGTCTCTGATTAATCCTCTGTCTACTGTAGCTAGAATGAGCCTTTAAAAACAGGAAACTCTTCCCTGACCATTACATCCCAGGCTAGTAAGACATCCCTGCTTAGCTCTATCATTCACATTACTTTTCCTTCAGAACAATGGTCATAATTACATTTTTTCTTTTACTTTTTCTTTCCTTTTTTTTTTTTAGCAAGGGAGTAAAGAGTTTATCAAGAAACAAGAAAAAAGATATGTACACAATCCAAAATGTGGATTGCAGGCATGCTACAGGATGAGTCGCACCTACTTACATGCTTTCTTGATTGTTAAATTAATGTCTGTCTACATTTTTTTTTTGCAAATATGGTAGCCAGTAACAACATATGACTATGCATCTATAATTTAATTTAATTAAAATAAAGAAAAATTCGGTTCCTCAGTCAAACTAGCCACATTTCAAGTGCTCAGTAGCCACATATAGGTAGTGGGTACTGTATTGAACAGTGCAGATATAGAACATGTCCATCACTCAGAAAGTTCAATTGGGCAGCATATATGTAGATTGTAATCTCCATTGGAGTAGAGTCTCTACTATACTCTCAGAGCATACTTACTCAACATTTTAAATCCTGGTTCCTAGTAGATGCTCGATAAACACTGGTTGTTTATTGTTGAAGGTTAATCTTCCCAGGCTTCATTTGAAGTTTTTATCCTATCTTATGAAATGATTTAATTAAAATTGTTCTAATTGAATTTTTTTGCTTCCTGAAAGATTTATGACTTTACTTATATGTTCATGTCCTCACTGTTTAATGTAACTTACATTGATTGTTCCACTTTCAATTCAGTACTATCCTATAGCTCACAGCTAAAGTTTTCCTAAATCTGACTCTAGATTCTAATGATTTAGTATCATCTCAAGAATAAGAACCACTGTAGTTTCAAGGCAAACAATTCTCTTTGAGGATTCCTAAATCACATCTGCCTCTCCTTTTAAACTGCAATATCACTTTTTTCTTATATAGATTGATTGTGGGCCTGTTTTCTTTCATCCATATCTTTAAATCAACCATGTGCTGGTAGAGATGGCAGGTTGCAGGAAGAATTAAAAACAAGGCCACTGAAGCTCTTCCCTAGTCTTTCTATTTATAACCTCAAGTCAAGATACCTTTCAGTCTGTCTCCTCTACAGGAGGAACTGGAGGGGTGGCTCCACCTGGAACTCTTCTTCTTATCTGATTTTACTTCTATTTTCACCACTATATCAAGACATTTCCACTAATTTTTTTTTTTAAGCTGAGAAGAAAAGTGATTATTTTTATGAGTATGGGATCCAGATTTTTGACCACTTTGCATTAAACTGAACTGTCAAAGAGATCCTGGAGGGTTTATATCTCATCTACCACCTAAGGCTAAACACAGTCTAGCCCCTTCTATGGATTGATGTTAGAGCCAGAGTAAGCATTCTGAATGAATCTCAGAGATTCTCTAGAATATCACAGAAATATAAACAATTACAGTGCACAAGATGCTGAGGAAAGAGATTAACTTTAGTGAATAAAAATCTTCAGATAAGTGCCATCAGAGCAGTAACATTGGGGGCATTCATTACTTCTGTATAGGGGCTCTTTTAGAACCAGGTACAAAGAGGAAATAATTATTCCCAGCATATCCTAAAGCAGCCTAAAATTATCCTTCCATTATCACCATGGGGCAAAACAACATGATGCACCAGGAGACACACAGAGAGACTTAGGGAATGTCACAGCTATTCAAACAGAGAAAAGCCAGTCACATTACATTAACTAACTATTAATAAGTATTTTAGTTTCCTAGGCTGCTAAAAGCAGATACCATGAAATGGGTTGGCTTAAACAATGGTTATTTGTTAGCTTACAGTTTGAAGCTCTGTAATCTGGACCCCAGAAAGACATGTTATTTCCACATACAAAATACATTCATTCCATCACAACATTCCAAAAGCCTAAAGTTATTTCAGTAACGATACTAATTACAAAGTCATCAAAATCAGTTATAGGTGTGGTCTGTCCTGGGCACAATTCCTCTCCATCCGTGTACCTGTGAAACCTAGAGAACAAGTTATCTGTTTCCAATATACAAAGGAGAGATAGGCATAGGATTAACATTCCCATTCCCATTGAGAGTAATTGGAAGGAAAACAGGGTCATGGGTCACAAACATTTCTGAAATCCTGCTGAGCATACACCATTAGATTTCAAGTTCTGAGAGTCCATGGAACGATGTCCATCCCTTCCAAGTGCTTGTGAAGTGGCCATGCTCTCCCTAAACACTGGCGTGAAGGTTTCACCTCTTCAAGCATCAGGGTGGCAGCCATAGTCTCTGCACTCCCCCCGGCATCTGAGAAAACTGCGGCGGTAGCATTATTCCTGAAGAATGGGACAGAAGGCCTGTCCTCTCCAAGTGCTGGGTTAGATTCAGTCTTTCCACATACATGGGTGGGTCACTCTCTTGGCCTGAAAAAATGTCTTCAGTCCAGACCTGACCTTCCATGGTTCTGCCCTTGAAGTGATTTTTTCCTTCAATCTGTCCCTTTTCTGTCCCTTTTAGTCCAGTCTGGCAGTGGTTCTGTTCATACAGATCTCACAAAAAAACTTGTCAGTTTTGCATGTAGTACACAAGGGTCCAAACCATCAGACAAAAGAACTTTCCACAAATCTGTCCAGGATAAGTGCATTTCTACTCCTAACTTGCATTGAAATGGCTGGTTCCATGTTCAGTTAAACCATCACATGGAGCACTATTCTCTGATGACTTGTTTTCTGGAAGCTCAGAATTTCCAAAGCACTAGTTTCTGGTTTCTTTGTGCCCAAGAGTTCAGTTCTCATTTTATCCCTTTCCTCTAGCATTTTGCTATTAGCTGCAAAGAAAAACAAGGCTTCACTTTCCACAGTTAGCTTGGAAATCTTCTCGGATAAATATTTAAGCTTATCACTTTCAAATTCTGCCTTCCATCTGACACCAGAACTCAATTTTCCCAAGTCCTCTGCCACTTTAAAGAAAGACTGCTTTTCTTCCAGTTTCCAATGACACTGATCATTTTTAAGGCCTCTTCAAAAGTACTGTTAGGATACATATTTCTACCAACAGCCTCTTCAAAGCATTCTAGGCCTTTCTACCAAGCACCTCACAATTCTTCCCACCTCTACCCATTACTCAATTCTATATTTTTTACTATTTGCAATAGCAGTACCCCACAGAGAAAACGAAAATCTGTTTTAGTTTCCTAGGCTGCTCTAAGCAGATACCCTGAAATGAGTTGGCTTAAAAAATGGGAATTGATTAACTTACAGTTTGAGGCCAAGAAAATGTACAAATCAAGGCATCATCAAGGTGATGCTTTCTTCCTGAAGACTGGTTGCCAGTGATCCTGGGCTCCTGTGCCACATGGCAAGGCACATGGTGGCATCTGCTAGACTCTCCCTTCTCTTCTAGGTTTTGTTGCTTTCAGTTTCTTGCTTCTCTGGCGCTCTCTCTCTGTCTCTCTGTCTCTCTGTCTCTCTATCTCTCTGTCTCTCTCTCTATTTCTCTCCATTACATATATAAAGGACTCCAGTAATAAGATTAAGTCGCATCCTGAATGAGGTTGGTCACATCTTAACTAAAGTGGCCTCTTCAAAAGATCCTACTTACACTGGGTTTAAACCCATAGGAATGGATTAGATTTAAGAACACGTTTTTCTGGGTTGCATACAGCTTCAAACCACCACAATAGGGATTTTTTCACAGTGTATTGGGGGAAACAAACTATCAACTTTAGAACATAAGTAAATGAAGAACTTTGGGCAATCACAATAAGTAAATGAAGAATTTTGGGCAATCACAATTAAAAAAATAAATCATTCTCTCCAATTGACACAGATAATGTCAATTCAAGAAAATTAGTATGATGGTATAGACAAGATCAAGATCCTTTACAAAGTGTAATATGGGCAGAATATAGGTCATAACATTTTAGAATTCTGGGTCAAAACAGAGATAATGTTTTTGTTTGTTTTCATTTTTTAAATTTGCCATATCTTTGTTTTAATGTTTTGGAAATTAATATCAATAGCTAACTCTCTGGTATTGTAGATTATTCATAAATATGCGTAGAATAATTATAATTAATTTATGCAGTTTTTTACAACATTAGTTTATTTTCAATTAACATTATAAAATCCAAATTAATCAACAATCATAGCAATATAAACCTCAGAATTTTTTAAAGAGAGATAACTCTCTATCTTGGGCAGAATAGGGGAAAAGAATAAGAGAGTGAACCAATGACACATGTAGTAAAAAATCTAGTACCCATAAACTAACCACTACTCTTATATTATGGTACCATAGTAGGCATATTTCTTTTTTAATATTTTACATGAATGTGCAAAACAGGATTATATAAAGTAAAGAATATGGACCTTATAATCAACCTATGCTAGATTTAAATTTTCATTCTGCAAATGACTAGAAATAATTACTGAAACTTTCTCACTCTTCATATTCATAAAATGAAGCTGCTAGCTTTCCAGGGTAATTTGTCAAGGTTTAAATTAGGCATTATACATAAATGCTCCTATTACATTGTCAGTCATCTTGATAATGGGTACTCATGAAAAACATGTCTAAGAAACAGGACTCTGCTTATTGGCAAGTCATTAAATAACACGAGCAGTACTTTATGATCAGAAGGTTCTTGAAACAAATGTAGTTAACATACTTAAAAATAAATACTTTGGGGAGCGGATGTGGCTCAAGCAGTTGAATGCCTGCTTCCCACATAGGAGATCCCAGGTTTGGTTCTCAGTGCCTCCTAAAAAAAAATCAAACAAACAAACAAATAACAAGCCAACGAGTGAAAAAACCAACTCAGGGTTGCTGATGTGCCTCAGTGGTTGGGCACCGGCTTCCTACATATGAGGTCTCAGGTTCAATCCCTGGCCCTGGTACCTACAATAAACAAACACTTTAACATTGGAAGATACCTTAGTTTGCCAAGGCTGCTATTACAAATGTCAAACACAAGTTGGCTTAAAAGCAAGAATTTATTGTCTCACTTTGTCAAAGGCTAGAAGTACAAAATCAAGGCATCAGCAAAGTTATTCTTTCTCGCTGAAATATGTAGCTTTCTGGTGCTGCCTTGCAACAAGCCTTGGGGTTCCTTGGCTTGAATCTGCCTCCTGTCACATGGCCCTCATGGCCATGTTTTTTCCTGGGTCTGCTTTTCCAGTTTCTGCAGACCTTTGGCTTCTGGCTCCTAACCGTGGCCTCCAAGAATGTGGATTACGGCCCACCCTGATTCAGTTGACCATACCTCAATAAATAAATCTTCAAGTATGGGGTATGAGGAGCAAGGTTAAGAACATGATTTTTGTTGGGGACATAATTTAAGCTACCACAGAGGAAATGTCTCCTTGGATGCCATATTCACCAGTCCCATCACAGCTAACTAATTTGATCCATATGCAGATATTTTTAAAGGTAGAGAAAAAAATAGGTGCTTTAAAATTGATTTTATTCTAACTATTTGAAATTATAGAAAAATAATTTAATGGCATAGATATGATACATCAAACATGAATGGAAATAAGTATAATTCTAAGGTTGAAGAATAGTTCTAATCGTAATGAACATGTCTCTGTACTGTTTAATTCTTCAAAACCTATACTCTTAAAAACTGCTTAAAACCCAAGCATTTGGTAAGGGCTAATGTGAGATGGAGTAGAAGATTTTTTTAAAAAATTCCTGCATAGCAAGTGTCATGGATGTCATTTTCATGGACTACCCAACGTATTACATGTTCTCAAAGCAATGGCAATCATGAATATTCAGCAAAGAGTTGAGAATAGCTTCAAAGACAAGAGATTTTCATTTAGTTGGTTAAATTGTTTTAAATATATATAGTCTAAATGCAGTTGGTCTTTGCTACTGTTTTGGTATGTTTGGTAAATCTGTATTTGAGCTGTGTCTTAGTAGAGGCATATTTTGTCCCCAGTAATTTAGAACTCTGTATTCATACATTACATAAAAAGCGAATTATTTGTACAATGATCTTTACCCAAGCTGAAAAAGCCTCCTACGACATCACATGATTTCACAAGAAACATGTTGTATGCTATACTCTTGGGAATATGCTTCTGTAAGGAGCACACAAACTAATTTTGGAAACAAAAAAAAAAGGCTCTTTAGGGATTTCCCCCTTACCAAGATATCTACTCGAATAGGAAAAAAATTTGACCAAATAATAATTTGTGTTTTCTAAATGATCCACTTCATGCCAATAAAGCTCCTGTTCTTTCTTCTTTTCTTGGAAACTGAAGAAGGCCAAGTGCATTTCATGGTTAACAAAGAAACATTGCTACTGGCTAGAGACCTAGCACACCAAGTGTTGGCATGTAGTTGATTTTGTCAGTTACTGGTGTACCCAGAAAACAAGGGCATGCTCAGTAATAGGAATGCCAACAGGCAGCTATTGTCATAAAACTGTAATTTATCTGCCTTGACTATTTTCTTTTTCATCTATTAGACTTAAAATTATCTAAATCTATCTACTTCTGGCTGTCAGTCTGCACATATTCACTGCTGCCAGTGTTGTATCATCCATCTATGACTCTGCTTTTCTTGGTTTCTTGCTTTCGGTCTCTAATTTGTAGAGCCAATTTTCTACTTTTCCAAGACTCCCACACCTAACACTCTGCTATTAACCACTGATGTGAAACCCTGTCAAAAATGCTTTCAAAATGCAAGAGTTTCAGGGAAATTTGTGCAGTTTGTTATAGACACATTTTTATATTTTATCAAAACATAATTATTTTTGTGGCTCCACATGCAGTCACGGATTTTAAAGTTGAAGAGAGTAAATATAAGGTTTAGAGGCTAGTTCCTAAAATAAAATAAAAAGAATGAAGATTGAGTATTTTTATGCTTGAGATGAATAAGTAGATAATAACGTTAGAAAATATATATGGTAAAGATTGTAAAATTTGATCAATTCACAAAATAACAGAACCAGAAAGACTGAGCATTTACTTGGTTCTATGAACAAAAAAAAAAAACACAACAACGCCATGTCCCTTATTTTTATAATGCTGCCAGGTAAAAGCCTTCCATATGTTAAATGCTCAAACACATTCAGAAACATAAATTTATGCCCTTAAGAACAGGCCCTTACAAAATGTTTTACTTAAACGTAAATGAATGATATAAAAGTTTTTAAACTGAAATGATTTGTTATGTATGAGGAAATGCTCATTGTGGCAAGACAGGATCTAGACTGGGCAAACAATAAAGACAAGCATTAGGGGGTCCATGCAGTAGCTAAAGAGCATTTAATCTTTTTTTTTTAATTCCATGAAATATTAACTAGAATCAAAAGTTCAGAAGAGTTAGTAAGGTAAACTAAAAGAATTAGACAACAACAATCCAGATATAAGATTGATGCTATGGTGATATTAAGGATGTGAAGAAAAAAAGATTTGGATCTTATATTTTATATTTTTATTCCACAGAACACCCGCCAAAGCTGCGCAACAGAAAAAGTTGCAACATTTAAGTAAGTTTGGGAAACGCTGCATGTAATATCCTGACTTTGATATTCTGCTTAGTACATTTAAAAAGTAAAATTTCCTTCACTTATTTGACCACAGAATATTTTCTGTGGGATTCTTAACAGCATTTTATCAGACTCTTGTCTTCTGAAGAATGCACATTGAGAAATGTTGGCTAGGCCTAAACCTCCTCCTTGGGGATGTAATTTGTCACTGACTTTGAATTTCCAGAGAAT
Source organism: Cabassous unicinctus (assembly GCA_029593785.1). Classification (NCBI taxonomy): domain Eukaryota; kingdom Metazoa; phylum Chordata; class Mammalia; order Cingulata; family Chlamyphoridae; genus Cabassous; species Cabassous unicinctus. The sequence goes on along the minus strand of JAQZBX010000669.1, from coordinate 34,425 downwards.
TTTCTTTTCAATCTCTTTTATGTGTTTCACAACAACAGGATTTTTTTTTCTTTTTTTTTTTGAACAGGTGAAAACAGAGAATGGAAATGGCGGAGTATAAAATCATAGTTTATTTCTTCCCTAAACTCCATATAGACTTTCCTCTCCTTGTTTGCTTTTCTAAAGAAATATTCTGTACTAATATTTTCAATAATTGTTTATAATGTATGAATAGATCATATTACATGAATGGCAGAGCAAGAATATTGATCCTATAAAGGGTTTACTGTTAAAATTAAATAAAACCTACAACAAAGTTAATCTGCAATTTAAAAGTAATGCATAATTATTTTTATTCTACAAGATTTAGCATAAATTGTAGCAGTTAACCTAAACCACTATAATTATTACTGTTAATCACAAAAAACTTGAAGTTTTCCTTACTTTCTTACCTATTTCCTATAAAAATGATAGCAATAGCTTTCTTAATCATTAATAAATTTAACTATCTACATTTATAAATTTTCTCACATTTGCAATAAGAAATTACAATGAACTTTATTTATCAGAGTTTAATAAGGATTCATTCCTTACTCATCTAGGACCCTCCTCCTTAAATGTCATGAGTGCTGAAGAACTACCATACCTTACCCTCCTCTCCATGAAGGTCTAGGACCAAGGAACAAATCTATTTTCTGGATATCAGGGAGGATGGAATTTATTATTAAATCTTGTAATGTAAAGGCTGTCTTTTACTTGTAATAAGGAGATATTTATTTATTTTTGTTAGAGAGATGGACAAACACCCTGACACGATCCAATTCAATGATCCTTTGGCAGTGCCTTCTGTGTGCAATGCTCTATGCTAGAAAATTACAATCTGATCACAGTGCTCCAAGAAATCTGATGTACTCCCATTCCCAAGCTATGCCCATGTTTCATTGACACCTTGGCAGGGCTAAATTTCACCCCAGATTACTTTCCTGTCATGAAAGTCCCTAACATTTATTTCTATGTGTGGAGTTACACCTTCTAAATGTCTACATCCTGTCTAGGACATGAACCAAATTTGTTTTCTTTAATGGGGGACTGTTAAGAATGAATCATGTTTCCCACAAAAGGCTTGTTCAAGGGACCTGGTCCTGTGGGTGTGAACACATTTGTAAATACAACCCTTGAAGATGCTATTAGCTAAGGTGTGCCCAGACTGAATGAGGGTGTGTCTTAATCCAGTGTGGCTGAAGTCCTTATAAGCAAAGGAAATTGGACATGGAAAAAGCAACCATGAGGAAGGGCCAGATGCTAGAAGTTAACAGAACCTGGAAGAGAAAAGAGAAGACACTGCCATGTGCATACCCATGTAATGGTAAGGCCAAGGAACCCAAAGATTGCACGCTAGTCATAAGATACCAACCTTGGGAGAAAGCAAGTCTTCTAGCCTCTGAAACTGTGAGCCATTAATTCATGTTGTTAATCCAACCCATTGTGTGGTATTTGTTTTAGCAGCCAGAAAACTGAAACAGAGAGAGCGAGAAATAAAACAGGAGTCTATGGAAATACTTGATCGATGGAAACAGTGGAGCGCCAGAGTTACCCTTCTCTGCCATCACAAAATTAAGCCCCCTCAGGAAGAGAGGATGTTGAAAGCATTTTGAAATGAGAATCCATGAATTAAGAAAACCTCTGGAAGCACCAATAATTTCAAAAAGAGATGGAATGAAAGAAAAAGATCACCAAGGAATGATCACTCAAAGCCAATCTGTGAAATGTTGACACTCTTAATTCTAATAAAGCAGAAAGAAATAAGTTCCTTAATTTATTTTCTTACTAACCTTAGCTAATTTAATCTAGTCAATCTCTTATAAACATGACACAAATTTAACATTTTTCCTTGCACCATTATTTGAATAAAGGTCTAAGTCTTTAATTCTGCTGGATTGAAAACAGAATTATTTTGTAGAAGCTGAGCAAGTACACTGTAACTATTTCATGAAAAACATGATGCAGCAGAAAAGATCAAAGATGCATAAGGAAGTTCTTTTTTCTCTTTTTGAAAGCTGATGCCCATGGCTTTCACTAATTGAAAATTTTCCTAACAAAAACAGACCTGTAGGCAGTCTATTTGTAGCTGCCAATATTAACCATATACCCCTCTAACTTCCTGCTTTCAGAAACTTGCTTAGAGATCAATGGTACAGGATGCTGACAATTTGAGATGGACTTCACTAATTTATAATGACATGGGAGTGCAGAAAAACAAGTTATTACATAGCCATTTGCTTTCATAGTTTCAAATTATACACTGACACTATCATTATCCATGAGTAAGGATAAGAAAAATCTCTATGGTCATTAACATTGAAAACACTTATGATTCATTTTTACTGAGAAGTTATTTTCAATGTAATAACCTTCACAAATTTAACTAAACCCTAGAAAGTGTCTTCGTTAGAAATATCAAAGATGCCACTAGATTAAATGTTTGATAATATCTCCAAATAGTAAATCTATTATAATCTTCTAAGACACCAGCAGTAGAAAATGGGGTTGTACCATTGTGTTTGGGGAAAATAATTTCTTTTATCTTTATTTTTATTATCTTGACCAAAGTTTAGAATGTATAAATGTCCAAAATGGAGGAGTCAAATCTGTTATTTGCCCAGGTCTAGGTAATTTTAAGCTCTGAATTCCTGATATATTTTAAAACCCTTGAAATAAAACTGTATAGCAACCATTTCTTTGCTGACATAAGACAATTGCTTTTTTTGTTGTTCTTAAATCTGAATTGTCCTTTCTCATTATATGCAGGTCAGTGGACTCTGAATTTCAAACCAAAGTCTGGAGTGAGGCCTCTCAGGAAAATAGTGTGTATTAGGTAGCATGGTTTTTAATTTTCTCTAGTTGGTTAAATGAATTACAAACTTTGATAAAAAAAAAAAAATAATATCATAATAGACCTACATTTAATTAAATAGAAACATGAGTTGTTTCATCCTCCTTTTCCCTCTTACTGTTGATCATCTCACAAAGCATATATTTTTAAATAAAAATAGTCATTTGCTTTAAAATAATAATGCATGATCAATAAAGAAAATTTTGAATTCAAAAAAGTAATATTAAAAAAAATCACTCTTGCCACTCAAAAATAGCCATAGAAATGTTTTGGTGCATTTCCTCCCAATCTGTTGTCTAGGAAGAAGTAGGCATCTCTATTCTCTCCATGACAGCTGGAAAAATTCTTTAAACCATATGGAAGTACATGAATCACTCCCCCTTCCAAAACTCCCGCTGGAGGCCAGTCACACTTGAAGCAAACATCAATATTCTCTCCATATCATACAAAGCCCAGCATTATGTAACTGCCCACTCACTCTCTGGCCTTGGGACTCTTACCAGGAGATGTGTGCATATCTATTGATAGTACCATCAACTAGTCCATCAGTATGTTACACATGACCTCCAAATTCCTTCTTCGGTTGCATCGAGGATGACCAACTTGTCTTGGCTTTCCCAGGACTGTCCTAGTTTTACACCTGAAATCCCCACCTCCTGGGAATACCCTCGGTTCTGGGCAAAATGGGAAGATTAATTTGGTCACCCTAGTTCTCAGCACACCCTGGCTGCCACTAGAACCACCTGGGGGAAAACTTCAGATATTTGTTTTACCCCAGTTGGAGTGTTATTTGATTTATTATTTCTGAGTCTTTCCATAGCTGGGAATGGTTTTGTGGAGCTATCACATTATGAAAGGCAACTTAAACTGGAAAAAGTTCAGTAGGACATAACTTTTTCCAATCAGAATAGAATACTTCCATTCCATGACTTCTGCCAATATGTCTGGGGACACCCTGAAAAATGTGTGTGTGTAGGTTTGTATAAGAATATAAATATAATTATTTTATTTACATACATAGGACTTGGTAGATCACTTTTATCATTTCATTTGCTTTTTTTTAAGATTTAAGTTTTCCAGAAATGTATTCCCATTCCAATAAACTAGTTTCTTCAAGAGGTAAATTTCCAAATCTATGTCTTCAACTACATCTTCACTGTAAAATACCAAACATATATTTCTAGCTGTGCACTGTATATGTTTTCCTGATTGCAATGCCATTACACTGAACACAGCAAATATTTCTGAAAAGCAACTGAAAAAGAAGGAAAAGAGCACCCTTTCCTCCCATGCTTATTATCTCAAAAGAAAATATCTTTTCCAAGGAAACACAAACACATTTATGTCATCCATTTATAAACAAAAGTCTGGTAAAAGAAAGGGCTTAAAGCTAAATATGATTCTAAGTACAAATTGATTTCATATCATAGCATGCTTTTTTTTTTAGAAAGTGTCAATTTTTTATAAATTAAGGTATGATTTACATAAAATAAATTTCATTTTTGGTGATACATTGTGAGAGTTTTCACAAATGCATCCAGTCATGTAACCACAACCATAGTCAATATATAGAACATTTCCATCAGCCCCCAAATCCCCCATTCCCCTTTGTAGTCATAGCATTCTTTTTGACCAAGAGCATTTAAAATTACTTTATCTCTTTTTAGAAAAAGCCCAAATCCTTGGCAGACTTTTAGCCTATTTTTATGAGAGTATTTTTTGGGTGCTTCTAAAAAAAAGGATATTAGTTAAACTCTTAACATGTTAGTCATTTTAGATATGTTCCTGCTTGAATAATAATTGTTTAATTACATCCAAAAAGTTAGTTTTCACAGAGATTTTATTTATTTTTCTTAACAACTTACTTGGAATGTCATTTTTATTAACAAAATTAAAATAAGTTCTTTAGACAAATTTTGGCTCTCTATTCTTGTCTATATATACATGTGTCTGTATTAGCAATGGGACCATAATTTTTAAGCAACTGCAGCGTTTTAATACAAAATATAGGAATAGAAGTGCCCCCATCATTATTCTCATTTTCAATATGCTATTTTTTCTCATTCATTTTTCAGGTAAATTCCAAAGTAAAACTTTCAGGTTTTAGAATACCTCATATTAATAAAAGTTTGCATTACATCAAATGTACAGCTTAATTTGGGAAAAATTTGTATGGCTGTAATATTGAAATTTTCCACTCAGGGCCATATACATATCCATGTAATTTCTCAAATTATCTTTTATGTAATGTGTTGTGGCATCCTTATGCATAGGTAGAAATCAGTATTAAATTAAAATTATTTTTAATTTTCCATGGATTATTTTGAGTTGCTTTAGTGGATATTTATGTTAAATCAGATATTTTATTTTTATTTCCAATACTTAAGTTTTTTTCTTGTATTATTTCATTGACTAGAATTCCAGAATCATGTAAATAAACAATGACTATATTAGCCATTCTTATAATGTCTCCCTTTCTCACCACAAGTGATTTAAAATTGAAACAAGTCTAAACCACATTCTGAGAATAAGGGAATCCATTTTCTACTTAATTATTATTGTGCTGTTGTTTTTGAACTACCACATTTTTTCATTGTTTCAAAAAAGTGTTTTCCTTGTTTTATGTGTCCTGTTTTTCTAGAAACCAAGGCACATATTGAATGGACCTATTAAGAAATCTGCAATGTGGGGCTCCTGCTGCACCCAAGAATGTCTTTGCCAATTCAGGTTAAAAGCCCTGATGATTGGTATAGCTGCCCACATCCTACCACAGACTCTCTCAAATTCTGCTTATTCTCCCTATGTTGCTTCTACTTGTCATGGCTGGAAATAATGTTGCACCTTAGGGAAAAAGTCTCTCTTTTATTGCTACTCCTTGCCTCAGCAGTTCTATTCCTTATCTATCCATGCCACAGGACCCTGGAACATTTGCCTTGGAATTCTAAGAGAAACCACCTCACCAAACTTCCCCAATAAATCTCTTGAATTGGTAATCCTGTGTTGGAATCTCTTTCTTGTAGAATTTAAAGTAATACAAGTGGTATCGGCAGCATTCTTAGAAAAGACTCTATGATGGGACCTGGGGCTGGCTCATCCACTGTCCCACTGGCAAGAGTATGCTCTTTTGAGGGTATGAGGTACATTGTAATAAACCAGTTGTTAAAGAGTTTACCTGAGATGTCCTGGAAATAGATGCTAGTGGAGGGGAAAGCTCTTGCAGGTACGATGATTACAGTATTTGAAATTTACGAGGGACTAATTCCTAAAATGTCAGCACAGTTAGGTGCTTCCTACTAAATTTTATGGATGCCCTTCAGAGGGATAATGAGAAACTGAGGTGTGTTAACAATAAGTTTAAAAGGCAAGTAGAAGAGCAGACATAGTACATCTAATAATTGGAGTTGCAGGATTCCAGAGATGTTTAAATACTCAGCCAAAGTAGATCTGTTTTGCTAAAGTTAGACCCCATCGTTGGGAAAACCTGGGAACCTGAACCATGGGATGGGCAGAGCTGGATCGTCGTACATGATGATGTTGGTCCCTGAGAAACCTCTGAAGTGTCAGATTTTGCAGAAGTGGTCCATACTTCCCTAGCCAGGCATAGCACTTCCCATATGCTTGAAGACGCCTCTGAGGTCCCTCTCACACAAAGCAAGAGATGGTCTCCTCAGGAGCTGTCCCCACCTCCTGTCCTGGCTGTTGGGAAGATAATTGGGGTTAAATTCCAGCTCAACCTACTAAGGGAAGTTCTGGGCCTCATGAAGGAGAGATTACACACCAAAAGAATTCAAAAATTAACTAGCAGTTACTGACAGGAGTCAGAGAAGTAACTCTGGGACTGGATTTTGAGAGTGCTTGATTAACATGGCTGGAATATAAGACTAGATTAGCATAAATTCAATGACTTAGGGGCATTGTCTCTGGGTATGGAATTTAATATTGTATCAAGAACCCCAAGGATTGAGAGAAACACTATACCTGAGTGGCCTTTAGAGACTTGGAAAAGATGAAGGTCAATGCTGAGCCAAGTAGAAATGTCCAAGCTGCCCTAGCAATGGTAGAGGGAGGAGTAAAGTGGCTAAATGGAGTAGGTATCCTGTAATACATATATTAGATGAGGCCAATGAAGAAGAGACCATTCACCAAAACTGATGGGAATGTGCTGGTGAGAGTTCAGTGATGGCTGAATGGGCCTGCTCTACTGGCCTGCGTAGGACTGACGGTAGCAGAGGCAGTCACAAAAGTGAGTTCATTAATATTCATGGGTATAACGGGGTCCCCCACAAAGTAAGAGAGGCCAGGTGGTTGTGCTTAACTGTCAGAAACCAGGGGCTGCAAATACCACAACAACTGGCAAGGTACTAGGCATGGCCAAAGTCAACAGGGAGTTGTGGAGATAGTTAATAGAGCATGGTGTCCCTGGGGTCAAAATAGACAAGGGAACAGCCAACAAACTTGCTGCTTAACATCTATAAAAGATGCTAAGAACCTGAGGGTGGTAGCCCCAATAAAAAATCATGATCCTCTGTTCAGTTTCCAAGCCTGAGCCAATTTTCAGATCCAGAACCTACTGACTGAAGTGGGAGCTCTAGGATACCTAGTAACATGTATATACTATGGTGATGGCCCCCAGTTCTTTTCCAGAGGGACCTAAAGCCATTTATTCAGATGACTGTACAGTGGAGAAAAGGGGTAACCAGACATTTGGAGAACTATCAGATACAGTGTCTGAGCTGACATCTACACCCAAGGACCCAAAGCATTGTCATGGGCCTCTCTTAGAGTGGAAGGTTATGGGGGTCACATTATAAATGGAGTCCTGGATAAAGTTCAACTCATTATGGGACCTAGCAGTCATTTCCCCAGTAAAGCTAGAATTGCTATACTTGGCAATTGAAATAAATAGCTTACTGGATCCTTCCTGTTGGCAAGAAACCTCTGAAACTTCCTCCCACCTATTTAATTCCCAGGGTAGAGGGAATGGGGGTAGCAGAAATTAAAGCCACCATTAAACACCTGTAAGATGCTGGGGTGGTGGTCCCATCATATCTCCACTTTTTCTCTGGCCCTGCAGAAACTGAAGGACAACAATGGGCTATCTCAGGCTTAGCTAAGTAGTAGCCACTTACGGCTGCGTACTGGATGTGGAATATTGCTAGAGCAGATTCATAAAACCTCAGTTCCTTGGCATGTGACCTTTGATTGGGAGAATGCATTCTTTTCAATACTAATTAAGAAGGAACATCAGAAGCAATTGACTTTTATGTGGGATAGATGAAAATACTCATTTAGAGTTTTACCTCAGAGCCACATTAGTTCTCTTCCCTCGTAGTATAGTCTGAGGAGATTCAGACATCCTAGACACCCCTCTGAATATCACACCAATCCATTGAATTGATAGCAATATGCTGATTGGACAAGGCAAGCAAGAGATGGCTAGTACATTGGAAGAATTGGTTAGATACATTTACTGCAGAAAGTGGGAGGTAAACCCTAGGAAGTTTCAGGAACCTACAAGTTCATTGAAGTTTTTAAGGTTCCAAAGGCCAGTGGATGTCCTGAGATATCCCCTCTTAAGGAAAAGAAAAATTGCTGCATCATGCATCCCCTACTATAAAAAACAAGGCATAGAGCCCAGAAAACGTTTCGGGTCCTGTTAGAAACACATTCCACCCTGCACTTACCACCTTATGAAATTATCTCTTCTATTTATTTATTTACTTGTTTATTATCTGAGTCTTCCATGAAAATGTAAATACCATGAGAGAAGAAACCACTACTGTATCCTCAATATCTAAAATTATGCCTGCCTCAATGGCATACCAAAGGCAGGGCAGCAGGAGCAGTAAACCTTAGTGTAGGAAACAAGGTAAAATTCCAGGAGAATTTAAAAACAAAAAAAAAACAACTCAAAGTTGATTTGTTTTTCATTATTATCATGCACAAGCAACACTAAACAATATAAGTGATAAAATACATCTCTTCTAAAATGTTTTAGTTTATGTTCTAAACAATGGCTGCAGCTATTATTAAGTATTGTATGTCTATAAATTTAGCACATTTCATTACTTTTCCTGTAATAAACATAGTATTCCACATGGAAGGTAATTCTGAGATCTTAAGATTATAGTCGGTCCACGACTCAAAGGGAAAAGCCCAGATGCATGCATTATATTTTGAGAGTAAGCTTGTAGGTGTTTTGAATTATTCAAGCCCTCTTCAAGGTCAGATACTGTCTCTAACCCCAGCAGTACAAATATTCCTGCACTTTGACAGTAATTATAAAAGTCAGTTGAATATAATTTGAATTACTTTAATTCTGTTGTGTGTAACCACTAGGGATTTTTATTTACTTTTAAAAGTTAAGACAGTGACAATAGAAATGTGAGTTAAGTGCAAATTTTAATTCATCCATGAAATATATTATTGAAATTGAATATCATTAACATTGCAATTTCTTCTTTTTTATAATAAACTTTTTTTCTTTTAGAACAGTCTGGGTTTACAGAAAAAGTATGTAGATAGTATAGAATGTTCCCATATACCCCATACCCAGTTTCTCCTATTAGTCACACCTTACTTTGGTATGGTGCATTTTCCCAATTAAAGAACCAATATTAATACATTATTATTAAGAAAAGTCTCTACTTTACTCAGATTTCTTAAATTTTTGCCTAATGCCCTTTGTTCTGCTGCAGGATCTCATCCAAGATACTACATTACATTTAGTCACTGTGCGATACTGGGACACTTAAGAAGAGGTATCTTTTAAAAATTCTCATAAATGTGCCATTTGAACTAATAGAAGCTTGTTGATGAACTGATATTTCAAACGATTCCGAAGGGTGTTGGAAAAATCTTTTATAAGTAAATTCTTTTTGATAATCCTTTTTAACTAGGGGAATTTTAAACATTTTCAAAAGTACATGATGGAATAATGAACCTCCATGTACTCATCACAGGCAAATTATTCTTAATTATCTTAAATTTAAAAAATATGTATATTAGCTATAGCATTTAGTAGAGTTCCATTACAAAGTAAAGTTATAAGATTTTACAGCTCTGAGGAAATCATACCCCTCAACTTTATTCACTTCTGCAACAAGGACGTTTAAGACTTTAATTTCCTTTTCTTTTATAAATTATTTCCTTTGCTATTATTCATTTACGGAATTTTTCTTCAGTAAAGGTAAGCACTTTGATTTCCAAATAGGGGTTAGTTATGGCCTAACTTGACTGAGCAGTCATCAATAATAATAATTAGGAAGACTATACAACAGGGAAAATAGGTTACTAATTAATGTTTAAAAAAAAAGGAAATGGTATAAAATTGTATACAGTGACAATAACTGTGCACACATGTATCGTATATACAGATAGCCAAAAGCTAGATAGAAATAGGAAAAAAATGAAGTCAGTGTTTGTGTCAGGTAGTGTGTTTGTAATTGGTTTCTTTTTGTTTTTAAATTAACAGTTTATTTTTAGATAACTGTAGATCACATGCTGTAAGACAAAACACAGAGATCCCATGTATTCTTTACCAAGGTGTCCCCAATGGTGACAGCTTGCAAAACTGTACAGTATCACAACCAGGATAATGGCATCATTTCAGTCAGTATACATCCTATTTTAACACCAACTGTTTCAAAAACTAAAGATGAATAAAAGACATAAGGATTATTACTCTTTGATCTATAAACAGTACTGAAACCAATTTTGTTATAGAGAGGTAAGAGGGGTTATAAAACGACCCGTTCGGATATCAAGTAGGCCAAGTATGCAGTGGTCTGGCCATTTTAAACACTTACAGAAACCCAACAAACAGGACACCATCTTAGTGTGTAAAGCAAACTATGTCATTACCTTTTTTCCTTTGCAAATTGAGTTAAAATTCTTAATTTCTCATGATACAACAGTTACTTGATGCTCATTCTCTCTTGACTAAACCGCTTTCTGTCTGACATTGTAACTCCGTGGTGGGGGCTGCGCTTAATCCTTGTCATTCTGTGTAGGTGACTGAGTAACTGAATTCTTTCTCTGACCCTGTTCATCCATACCTATCTCCATCCCTTTTTCACCTTGAACCCAAAACTGAAGCCACTCAGTTCTCTAAATAAACTGAAAGACAACTTTCCCCTTATGCTCATTTAAGGAATTATGTGAAGATTCAATTAATTTGGTTCTTAACAATCTGAAAACAGATGGGCACTAAATAAAAACAGGATATTGCTATATTGTCAATCACATCAATGGAACTTGAAGTTGACTTGCTTCCCACTTCAAAAAAATGAATAAAAATTTAAATTTAAATGAAATGACAAATGCATTCCCCTTTGTAAATTAAAATACTACCCATACAAAAAATGAAATGAGACAATGAGCTTGTCATGGGGCAGGTAAAATTGAGCAGGTGCTTACTTTGAGTCCTCAAACTAACATTCAAGTCAATAGGGCTTGAGTCCCCCAATTGAAAACTGGAACCCATTTTTTAATGTTTATCAGAAGGAATACGACATAATAACAAGTATCTTCATCTTGCACATCGGGTGAGCTACATGCAAATTAGGCAACAATTATGGTTGACTAAGAATTATATTTAACAATTGAATGTCATTTCCTACATGAATTATCATAAGGCAATTGAAAAGTAGTACTTAAAGTAGTCATGCTTAGAGGAATCAATTCTGAAAATGCAAATTTAAAGTCCAAGTGGATTACTTGCTAAATAGAAAAAGGGTCAGAATCCTTCCTATTAGGATGGAGAGATTGGGGTTTAATCCATCATGGACGGACTTTAGAAGAAAGGGGCTAGAGGAGAAAGAGCAAATACTAGGGCATTAACAAATTTAGCTATAGTTTCTTAAGAACTTCATAAACTTTTCTTTTTCCTTTTTAAATTTTTGCTTCCACATGACAAAATGTTGAAGAGTACAGTTTGGATATCCAGCGATATTTTGCCAAGTTTATTCTCTCAGGCAAGTCTAGGGACCTACAGTTAATTTCAGATTTATAATTTTTTATCACTGCTGTTTTTTTGTCTAAATCCATCATTATTGCTCTCCCATCATCTTTAACAATTAAATTTCTAATCAAATCTTACTTTTGAAAGGAAACAGCTGTCTGAAGCTTTCTGTTTTTCATTAAGTGGAATTTGGAGATGATATTTTATTCTTTTTCTAGATCTGTTGAATAGCTAATAACTGAAACATTTTTAAGCTTCTATCTTTATCAAAAAGCTTCTTGCAAAAATTTTTAGCTCTACAGGTAATCCATTTTGGCTTTGGGTGTTATTAGAAATGCTAGGCTCTAAAGTGATCTAATTGTTAAAATTATAGGTAATAGATTTTATAAGATTAAAATTTATTCCATACAAAATAAATATAATTCCATTTTCTGAAAGAAGTTCCAACATCTAAACGGATACTTCAATTGTGATTGAAAAGAGCTCCATCATCCCATCTGTTCAAAAATATCTTAACAACTATGAGCCTGAGTCCCTATCATTATTTGTTCTTATGATGTACAGTACATCAAACTCACACAAGTTAAACAATATCCACTAACACATTACCATGGATTGGTTTGTCATATTAGTTAGTCTTCATCAGCTAAAGTTCAGGACACCAGACAAATGAAACTCAGAGTTGGAATATTTTGCTAGAGGGAGGAGAACAGATACATTCAGAACATGGGACCTCCTGGAGATATCAAGTGAGTGAACTTGAGCACTCAAAGGAAACCATGAGGGCACTGGGGTCATAGGTTTTGAGTTAGCAGTGTAAAGTGAGTGTTGAGGGACACTGAAACTAGCCTGCTTCATGGAGGTGCCCAAGACGAGCGCTAACTGCACATAGTATTTCCCCAAAGAGGAAATCTGCTCTGCTAGCAATTCCAATGATGCTCCATTACCCCAAGTAAGACTAGCATAGGTCAGATAAGAGAGATCTAACTCCTACCCAAGTCCAATCCCTATCATGAGATGTGAGCAAAGCCTTCATAAAACTTTCACCATCTTACCCTTCTCTTTATTTAAATCACAAGAGTAAGAGCAAGAGCAAGAGAGAAAGAGATAGTAAACGTCTCCAATAACACTGGAACTTCTTTTGGGCAGGAACTTCTTTTCTTTATATTTATATCCTCAATATTTAGTAAACTTTCTGGCAAAGAGCAGATACTTCATCATATTTGATGTTGAATTTATGATGGACAAATGAGAACTTTATTCAATAAGGGCAAGAGGCAAAATTTCAAAGATAGGATTAGAAATACAGAAGCTATGCTGAACTTTTCCTCTGTGTTAACATAGTGAACTCAGCAGTGGATGAGGAGTGTGGTTAATAGTACAAATACAAGAATGTTCTTCTATGAACTGGAACAACTGTAGTTCACTATTACAATGTGTTAAGACTATGGTGGTACATGGGAAAAACACAATTCATGTAACTTATGAACTATAGTTAACAGCAATATTGTAATATTCTTACATCAGTAGCAAAGAAGGTACTATATCAATGCCAGACTCAGTAATAGAAGGGTATGAGATTTTTTTCCATTGGAGTAAGAAAAACATTTTAAAATTGACTGAGACAATGATAGCACAACTCTGAGAGCCACTGGGAAAACACTTTGTATAGAGTATACAAGGCATGGGACTATATAACAGTGAATCATGTGGTGGAGGATAGACTGTGGTTAACAGCACAAATATGAGAGTGTTCTCTCATGAACGCTGACAAATGTATAATACTAAAGCATAGTATTAATAATAGGGTGGTTTATGGAAAAAATATACCAAATGTAAGCTTTGGACCATAGCTAGCAGTAATATTTTGATGATGTTCTTTCACAATTTGTAACAAATGTTCCAATCAAGGCAAGGACTTGGTGGTGGGGTGATGTATGGGAATTCTGCACATTATGTGTGATAGTTGTGTAAGGTCACAATTTTCTAATAAAAATAAAATAAAAACAAAATAGATGATTATAAAACAACAAAAAAAGTTATTTATATCTACCCAATTTAAAGTAGCTTAATGGAGAAGGTGATTTATCATAAAGATCTTGAGATGTCTCAGAAAAACAAAACAAAACAAAACTAGAACAGGAATTCTGCTAGAATTCAGGAACAATCAGAACACAATATTCTTTTACAGTCTACATTCTTCTTGCTACATTTAAGTCTCATGTAGCAGACAACATGGACTGATTTTGCCTAATACAAGTCCAGGCTTTAGAGAGACACTGATTTTTCCCCTCTCCAAAATTCTTTTGGAAGGTATAAATATTATATCAGTCTTAGAACAGGTGCTCAGTTCTGCGTCTAGAAGTCAAGGATGTATCTCAGTATAATAGAACATTGGAGTCATGTTTATGGAATGGTTCAAGGGCAACATGTAGAAAATAAAGTGCTGGGAAGGCAAGCCAAAGAAATTCAGTATACTCATTTTTCACCCATATATTTCTTCAAGTAACAAAATAAAAATGTAAACAAAACCACAAATAAACAGGAATGGGTTTGGGACTGCTGAATTAGAAATTTAGGACTAACAGAAAAATGGTTAGCAGAAGCATCGGACTCTGCGAATAGAAATGATTTCAAATCCATACTCAACCTCTTACTGACTGTGTGACTTGGGCAAGTGGCCTGCTCCCTCTAAGCTTTAGTTATCTCATATATTAAATGAGGATAAATATAGAACTTACACATAGGTATGGAGTAATGATTTAATAAAATTATACATGTGCCAGACATATTAAAAAACATGTGATGAATGTTAGCCATTATATTCAAAATCATTATTATCATAATTTTAATACCTTAGGAAAAGGTATTACAAGACACAGCTCCCCTGTTCTCATTCCTAACCCTCTCAGAGAGAAAAGCTTTCTTGCCTTCAGTACTTAAGTATTTCCTCTAACTATATTAGTCCTCAGGGAGAAATATGGGTTTATTTTCTTAGTGCTATAAGAAAATTAGAATTTGGATAACACTTTTTGTGCTTTTGATGGACTAAATAATATGTATATCACATTTAAAATACCATAGCAAACTATTGAGAAATGCATATTTTTATATCTACAAACATGCATATGTAGACAAAACGGATAATTTGTAGGTTACTTCAAATATGAGAAAGTATGCAACCTTTCTGCTTCTTTCTTTTTATGTGTCACTGTGCTTCAGATATCTTATTCCAGACCTGCTAAATGGGAGGGGAATGAATAGAAGGAAGGAGAGAGCAGAGAAAATTCAATTTAGATCTCAATAAAGTTGCCAGATTATACTCATAATATATTTTCAAAATATAATTTGTAAAGCCATTTCAAACATGCATTACAATATAATTGTGATTGCCATATTATATTAAATTGTAATTAATAAAACACCCCTATAACATTCATTAATTCATTTCATTCCCCACTGTACTTCTTAAAACACTCTTATCCCCTTTATTTTTCTGTAAATGTTTGCTAAACTGACCTGTAAACAATTATTGGTAAGGCATAACTACTCTAGTTCAGTAATGCTGAGACATTGACTTCAAAATAAATGAGTGCAGAGAAGTTACTAACCCCAAAGGGAAGTAACCACTTAAGTGAGATGGGACAGAACTGTATCTCCCATCAGGAAGAAAACAGGGAAGACAAAATATGAAATTGGAATGACCATTCATATGACAGGAAAGGGAGAAGATCATTAGTCTTCCTTCACATTTTCTGGATATTTAAACCCAAGCAAATTACTTAAAATGACAGGCCACCCATTACTTCTATTTTAAAGAACAGTTTGGCCCAAACAATCTCTAAAATTCCATCCATATGCAGGATTTTGAATGCCTGTAGCCCAACATTTGAAGATTAGCTTCTTTATATGAATTGTAAAGATATTCATTCATTTATTCATTTATTCAATAAATTTTTATCAAGCACCAGATAAGATATTGCAGATATGGTAGGCACAACTAAAATAAAGAAGAATAAAATACAAACCCCGTAAAGTTCATAAACAGAATATGTTAAGTTCTGTAATAGGGTATGGATAAAGCTTTGTGGTAGCACAGGGCACAACAAGTTTAAATTGACTTTATGAAAGTCAAGGACACAATAATGTAGGGGATGCATTGAATCTGGGCCTGAATAATAAACACTTGCTTTGGTGACTGGATCCAATGGGTGCACAAGTCAGAAACTTTTGAGTTGTCCTTGATCCCACCCTCTTCTTCTTCCTCTTTTCTTGTATAGTTTTTCTCCCCCAACTATCTCATAAATATGCCCTCTTTTCTCCATTTCTATCCTGCCCATCACCATCAAGCTACAGTGCTCTCTCACTGGACTATGGAATTAGCCTCATAACTGGATTTCCTGCTTCCCTTCTGACTCCTCTCTGCAACCAAAGTGATAAAAGTATAAACCTAATCAGCTCCCCTTCCTGCCCATCCCCAGGCAATGAACACTTTTCATGGGTATTTATATAAAGCAAAAAACATCCTCACCAGGGTTCACAAAACCTTATATGGTCTAATGCCTGCTGACCTCTCCTCTGCATCTAAATCTTACACTCTTCCCTCCTAGCTAGCACTGTTCTGGACAAAAGCTGTGCCCCTATTTTCTGTTCTGTTCTACTTGAACATTTCATGTTCTCTCCCACTACAAAGATTTTGCATATGCCATTTTCTCTGCTTGGAATGTTCTTTTTCCCCCTTCTCATTTTAGCCAAATTATCTCTTTTTCATCTTCATATATCAGCATGAGCATCACTTTCACAGGAGACATTTCTCTTACAGCTTCCCTCCCCACTACCACCACCAGTCAAAGGTAGATTGTTTTGTTAAATATTCTCATATTATGTTCCTTTCCTTCATAACTCAATTTATCTTTGTTTGCTTTTACACTTGTATGGTTGTTATCAAGCAAGGACTTGCTGCCCAACTTGTACAGGAGTCAATTCTATGTCATCGGGATTTTGAGAAAAGAAAGAGCTTTATTGTGAGGTAGACCAGCAAGGAGACAAGAGGCAAGGCTCACCTCTGTCTCCTTGATTTGAGGGTTAGGGGAGATTTTACTGGGATAGGAGGTGGGTGTTGCTTTGGGGAAGGTTGACGTGGCATGGTTTGATTGGCTAAGTATAGATTTGTCTACATATGGTAAGGCAGCTCCAGACGAGTTTATTCTTGATGAAGGACCTCTCACATTAAATTTTGCTTCCAACACCTCTCAGTTCATGCAACTTTAGTTCAGAGAGGGTGTCTTCAAAGTCGTCTAAGGATTCCAGTTTGTATTTCTGTGTATGCTTAGGTTATATAACTTTTGGTTAGCTGCCTGCAAAACAAGTTTAAAAGGAAAATTTACAGATAGGAAAAGTTACTCATGTTAAAGAGAAGCAAAGTTGCTACTAATTGGTTGTAGGCAGTTTCATGGCTATCTGATAAACATCCATCTCCACCAACTAAACCAAACCTCATGCTGGTAGGGGCTGTCTATTATTTCTGCTCACCACTGAAAATTTAACTCCTGACAGTATCTTACACAAAATAATTGAATTGCATGCATAAATAAATTAATAATTGTGGATAGATATATGGGTATGTGGATTTTGCCAAGGGATAAAGGAAAATAAGAGATATCAAGACATATCATGCACAAAGACAAAGGGAAATGGCAGCCCACTGCCTTGCTTTGGATGGGCATAGACTGCATGGAACATGATGCTGGAAAAGATGAGGCTGAAGGAGTGGGTTGGAGCCAAACTGTGAATGAGTTGTTTGCCAATTTAAGAAGCTTAGATTTTTCATCCTGTGGGCATTTGAGAGTCAGAGGAGGCTATTAGGAGGACAAATAGTATAATCATATTTGCTTTTTTATTAAGATAACACAGACAGCAGTGAGGGCAGCAGTACTAAATGTAGGGAGACTATTTACAGGGAAGCCAGTTGGAATGCAGCTCTGATTATACAGAATTGGCATTACAGCCAGAGCAATCAAGGGGAACAAGAGCAGAGAATACACATCACATGGGCTTTGTACAGGAGGGAGCCCCAGTCTGCCTGACCCCCAGCAGGGGAGAAAGAGTCCTTGAGGATGAAAGTAGAATAGAAGACCGGGTGTGATTGTGAAGGGTTGGGAATGGCAGGTTAAGTCATTTTGTGTTGTTCTTCATCCATGCCTAACTTTATTTATAGTTTAGCAATAGCATTAGAGATGCCAGTGTCTAAATGAATGATATGGACAAATTTTTTAAAAATTGATCAATGGAAAGGAAGTTGTTAGTTTATGAAAAAGAGAAATAGCAAAAAGAATTTCCATGCACACATTTTAATGAGTAAATTAGGCTTAAGAACAAGTTTTAGGGTTACATTTTAAAATTATCTGGACTTTTAAAATATTTTTAGAAATGGAAAAGTAAAGTTTATAGAAGCACTTTAAAGTTAAACACTATTCAAGGAAAATATATCTTATAAAATGTATTCATTTCATTTCCAGAAAGAAATACAAAATATTCCACAAAACTGGTATAAATGCATATGAAAACATTGTTTTATACTATTTGTCAAATGTTTTATGTGGACATTGCCTTTTCTTTGCAGGGCAGCTTATTTTCTAGATGTGGACCATACCCTTGCTATCCAGATAGCAAATTGGTTAGCGTGCATGCTTTCCTGTCACCCATGTCTCATCCCCCCACCCATTCTCTGCCCTTCTTTGCCCTGCTCTGTGCCCTGAAATGTTACCCAAGGACTGTGTCGCCTAGACTCCCTTGTGATAGCTTCTAGTAGGGTGCAGCCAATGGAAAGCAAAGGCAAGGGATAAAAGAGGAGAAAAGAGAGAGGTTTTGGTGCCACATCTCTTAACCCGGTGTAGACCTTTCTAGATGTCTCTTCTCCAAGATCTAGCTCCCACAATTTTCTACTAACCATGCTCTTTGCTTTAACTGCCCAGTTAGTTCCAAACGTGCTAATGGCTTGCAGTCTTGCTAGTCTCTGAATGCCTATCTTTGTGGTTCCTTCCACAAATGTCTGGAAGTTGTCCCTTTGTTAAAGTCTCTTTCTGATATGAATTATTTTCCTTACAGAGCCCTGAACATTCCAGATCTACTGGAACAGACCTCGTTCCAATAGTTGCTTTGCCTTTGTTAAGTTTGAGCAAGTTATGAACTCAAGTGTCCTCACCTATAAAAAGTATATAATAATAATATTTACTTTCTAGTAACCCAGTTTTCCACAGGGCTGCCGAGGCAAAGTATCAGAAATGGGCTGGCTTTTATAATGGGTATTTTATGTAGGGTAAATCCTTACAGTTCCAAGGCCATGAAATATCCAAATCAGAGAACCATCAGGGTTGCTTTCTCACCAAAATCAGCTACTGGTGATCCTTGAATCCTCTCTCACATAGCAGGCTCAAAAATGGCAGCTTCCTTTTTCTGAGAATCTCTCTGTGTGTGTCCCTTTATACAAAGCCCTGGTAAGAGGGCAGAGACGCAACCTGAGTTATGCCTCACTGATGTAGTCCAATCAAAAAGGTCCCAAACCCACAGGAATGGATTATTTCAAGAACATAATCTTTTTCTTTTTGGGATTCACCAAATACAAACTGTCATGGCATCTAAATTAGCTTGTACTGAGCTTAGCCTATATTAATCACTGTAATAAAGGTTGGGAAGAAATTTTTTTAAAAAAAATAAGGTGTATTTCCATGAAGTTTTCCCAGGAGAGTTCTTATGTTTGTCTTTTGGTGTCTTGAGTTGGTAGAGATCAACTGATCATGCTATTCTCTACCTCTAAACCAAGCATTTCTTAATTGGAGAAAGAAATTTTAGGCCAACGTAGTTTAAGTTTGTTAAATCCTAGGACAGTGTGGAGCCACCCTTTCCCATCCCAGAAAGGTATATCAAAGTAATTATTTCCTCCTGAAATTTTGCCAGTTGTTAAAAATTACATTATTTAAATGGTACCCATATTGGGTTATTTGCAGATACTTAAATTAATATTTTAAATAATAACTTAAATTCTAAAATTTACTGTGGTCTTTGCATCTTATATTTGAGAGAAATACTATACATTCTTTCTTCTAAAATCACTAAGTAGGTTACAGTGGAAATAATACCACTTGCTCTCAGGGTCCAAATTTTCTAGAGCAAGTTTTAAATGGACCAAGAAAATCTAAGTCTTCAGTTAATAGCCAATTCATCTGAAATGAAATGGAGCACTACTACATGAAAACAAAGATTACAGTGAAAAAAAAAAAAGATTTAAAAAACAAGTATAGACCAGATGCCAGAATCAAAGTTTGTAGATGACAACAAACTCCCAGAATGACTACATTATGTTGTAGCCCGGAAAGGCAAGGGAAAAAAGAAAGTGCTGTAAGGAATGTATCAGTTCCTCTTGAGCCGTTCATCTACATCAGATCAATAGCTCTTCCAACCATGGGACATTCAAGCTTTCAGCTTGAGAAATTGAAGTTCTCAAAATAAGTCAGGGTTGCAACACAAGTCCATCATGGTGTGTCACAGAAATGAAATGAGTTGTCTCCTGTTCGATTGATGACTGACATCAAACCAGGAGGAAAAAAAGAGGAAAATAAACGAGATGAGGGTTTTGAAAAGTTGGTTTGGAGACTCCTGTCAAAAAGTTTACACTAAGGGGCCTGTTCTCTGAAGCACGTGCATAACTCCCACCACCAATAATGAGAATTCCATAGCATGTGTGAGAAGCAGAGAGGGGAGAGTACTCAGAGGAATTGTTTACTGCTATGATGTTTTTATACAAACTCTATGCAAGAAACCCAGAACTTCAGACTGGGGTGGGGAAAAATGAGAAACACTTGAGAATTGGTAGAAGATGAGAAAGGCAAGTGTGGGGACAGGTGATTCTTAAATACAAAGCAAAGATATAGATCTTGTATAACGACTGGAACAACACATGCTGCCAATGGCCTACTCTGTAAAACAAACTTGTAAGGAAAACCAAATCAAAGGCTGCTCAGCATACGTCTGTGTTCTACAGCTAAAAAGACCCCTGTAGTGCCTACAAACAGGGCAGCAAAATCAATGTTTGGTGCAATTGCTAACTAAGCTTCATGTTGCTATAAAGGGGAAAAAAAGAGCATTTTGTTATCCATGCTGCAAGTCCTCCTGCTTCTCTATTATTCAGGCTTTCAATGTGATTGAAGTGAAAATACTGCGTACCATGAGTGTATACAGCTGCCCCCGGTGCCTTAGAGACCCGTGAACTGCAATACCTTAAATGCAGCAGCTCTTCTTTCCTTAGCCATTGCCTGGGGCAAAGACATCAGAGTGGGAAGCTATGAGCATCCTTAGTACCAAAGGTGAAGGATATTAAGCTTAGAGGTGAGGTAATTGTATTGCATACTACAGTTTCTGTCAAAGCCTTCCAGTCAACAGCCAGTTTCTATGGGAGACCACATCTCTGACACCTGCTGGGAGGCCTGGGTTGAAGCTAGTTAAATCAATAGGCCATGATCTATCTCCTCTCATTCTCCATGCTCTTGATTTGATGTTACTTCAATAAATCATTTTTACTTCTCATTGCCTCAGTCAATTCATCTCTAGAATGGGCTCTCCCTCCCCTTACCCAGGATGACAAGGGATTCTGGAGCTTTACCAAATGGTATGTGAAATAACTGACAGGGATTTCAAAGATTTGACTTCAAAATATTAATGTATACAAATTCCCTTCCATCATGTGCCTGCTGTGCAAAAATCGTATGGAACCACAGTGTGTACAATGCAGCTATGAAATGTTTACTGAATTAGCAGCCACTCTGCTATCAAATATATAATTTTGTACAGAATTCCTGAAATATATACAGTATTTACTTCGGTGTAGCAGGAGTAAGCTAAAAGTACAGCTGTAAATTAGTGTTCAGAAAATTGCAGTTGGAATATAATGGAACACACTTGGAAACATATGCCAGCAACTCTATCCCCACTAATGTGTTCACAGATGTGATTAGATATATGAAAACATGATTTTTTTAAAAAAGCATACAACAAACTCTTCAGATATTTGCTTAGTAATGGAAATCAGAGTCAGGCAGTTTTTAAATTTTTTAATTTTTTTTATTTTTCATTTTTTATTTTTTATTTTATTTTATTTTATTTTTAAAGATACTTAGATTATATAAATGTTACATAAAAAATGTAGGAGATTCCCATATGCCCTACTCCCTACCCCTCCCACACTTTCCCATATTAACAACATCCTTCATTGATGTGGTACAATCATTGCAATTGATGAACACATTTTGGAGCATTGCCACTAAGCATGGATTAAAGTTTACATTGTAATTTACACTCTTTCCCACCCAATTCTGTAGGTTATGGTAAGATATATAATTACCTGTATCTGTCATTGCACTGTCATTCAGGACAATTCCCAAGTGCGGAAAATACCCCCACATTACACCTGTTTTTCCCTCTCCCTGCCCTCAGTACTTCTAGTGGCCACTGCCTCCACAACAATGATATAATTTCTTCCATTGCTAGAATGACAGTAAGTCTATAGTAGAATACCAGCAAGACTACTCTAGTCCATAGTTCATTCCTCAATCCTAAGGATTCTGGGGTGGTGATGCCCACTCCACTTCTAATTGAGAGGGCCCCTCGATCCCATAGGGCCGATGGATGAGACTCTCTTGCTCGCAGTTGTAGACTCTCTCAGTTCCTTGGTATGGTAGTTGCCCATCATCACCTAGGCAGGTTTTCTTTTTTTTTTTTTTACTTTTGATTGACATAAAATGGATGCGTTGCTATCTCTTCATTAGCAATGATGTTTCTCTTTCTCTCTCTCTTTCTCCTTCTTCCTCATCCTCTCTCCATCTCGTCCTCCCTGGGTTCTAAGAAGCTGACAGAAGCAAATTTTATCCTCACACATCTCCACAAGTCAGTAAAATGTTAATGTCAGACAGAATTTGAACTAATATATCAGACATTAAATTGATTCCTATAAATTTATTAATTTGGAGATTCTGCATAAAAAGAAGTGATCTCTGTTGATATTTGAGCCCCTTCTACCTACATGCATTTTACTGATCTATTTATTTAAGCTGTTTATTTGTTTATTTTAATACTTCTGTGACTTTAAAAATACTAGCTGATATAAAATTTTAAAATCACTTAAATGATTGATTGGAGCATGCCCTTTCCCTTTCAATTGTCTCTAGGTTTCAGTTAATTGCAATGCACATTTTCCATCCTTCAGGTAATGAAGGAACACCAGGAAATGTCTTCTCACATAAGTAGCTCTCTTCATTTTTTTCTGCAGTTGAGCATTACCTAGGAGTAACTAGGACATAGTGCCATCAGAATTTGTGATTATTTCTCAATTGGTGCAAGGGGAGTGAGTGACCAGTTCAGGCAGGTAGATGGTATATCAGGTAGATGGTATATCAGGCTTGTGCCCTATTTGTCCAGAAATAAGAGTATTATCCATAGAACATGAGAAGATAAACCAGTTTTAGGCAGGTGGTGAATTCTTGTTACTTCAGTCAATCTAACCAAAGGAGTTGCTTTCTTTAAAATATAAACTGTGACTTATATGAGGTTTGTGATCTTACTTGGCATATGATACACCTTTAACTGAATCTGTGCTCTCTGAAGAGGAAATTCTGTATATTCTTGGGTGCTCTTTGGATTTGCCCAGAATCTGTGTTTGTAAAACTTGGAGGACCCTTGGACTGTTCTTCTGATCCCCTTCGCAGAGCTGCAGTATACAAAGATAATTGCTACCTAAAAAAAAAGCCATTTCGGTGAATTCAGCTAAAATGAGAAGGAAAATTAATGAGTAAAATTCCCCATTGTACTTTACAATAGTTGTCCAGGAAAATTGAATTTCTCAATATGGATCTGTTTAGACTTTGTGTTATGATTTTTTAAAGATGCAATGGAACTATTATATTTCTAATATTTTCAGAAGAAGCCATCTGCAATTGGTCCAGCTCAGATTGATTTCTTCTTTTAATCATCTGTTACACAGTTTGATGCTATGTCATAATCTTCCTTAGTACAAGGAATCCTCTCACTGTCTTATTATTATTAATTTTGTATATTTTCTACCCTGCCTACCTTCAACAGGGATTTCAGTTCATTATACTACTCCTGCACATCCCATACACCCACAGTAGCTTTTAGTTGTATGTAGCCACACCAAACTTTATCTAGCTACCTGACTGCCTGGGCCATCCTTTATGTGTGCTGTGGCTTGCTCTGGATGCACCTTCTTCTTACACCCATCCTCCGTCTTCTTTTCCTTTTTAATGCTGCTGGGTCCTAACCTCCCATTTTATCATCTCTTCAGAAACCCTTCTGTGATCTCTGTCCTCCCTACCATCCTGGGTTACTTGACTACTCTACCTCCTTTCTGAGCCCTGTTTCATATTATCCATCACACTCTATTTTAATTACCTTGTTGTTTGCTCCCCAAATAAACTGTGAGCTCCTGGAGGGAAGGAACTAAGCATCTGAGTCTAATATTCCATCATCTGTCACTAAACTTTGGAGTATGTGTTCATTGAATGTTTGCTAACTAAATGAATAAAGGCATTACCTATTCCTTCCAATTCCAATTAGGTTCAAAGACATCTGTTGAAGACAGTGCTTTTTAAAGTAAATATATATGAGCAGGCAGGCACACAGAAGTTGCTCAAAAATATTTGCTGAATAAATGCAAACTGGACCTTCTGCATTAAACTGATTTTCTACCCATGTGTAAGTTTCCCAGATGTGATAATCACAACAATCTATAGTGCTTTCTATACTCTCCCGATCTAGAAATGATCATTAACAAAGGGACTGTTAAATGAGGAAGAATTAATAGTTTGTCTTTCAATGTTGCTCACACTAAGGTTGGAATTTTGAGTTTTACATATGTATTTACTTGTTCAATTGATTCTTTTAGATTGAAATGATGTGAAGTAGAAAGTTATAAGGAGATAGGATGGTTACTGGATAAAGGGTTAAAAAAATTGGTCAGTGTGAATTTCTTAATTTTTTTTTTTGTACTTGTGTCTTTGTCTGAAAGATCCTTGTCCAGTGAATCAATTTGTCATCAAGAAGGTAATCTATATTTACTTTGCGGCAGGTACTGTAGCTCTTAACTCTGCATTTAGCTGATTCAGCGCCTTCCCGGACTACTCTGACCTAAGAAATATTCTCCGCTAACTGTCCTCCTGTTCACTCCAATTTGTACTGCCGAAACGCTTACTGCTGAGAGTCCCTCCGGCCATTTGGAAAGGTGTTTCATCACACTACAATAAATGTGAAATACTGATGCACTCAAAATGGCACACACACACACACTCAAAATGCAGTTGGATATCGACGAGACTGGACAGAGACATTTATTACACTTTTCTCTTAGACCATTGTCTACCTTTGGCAAAGGAAGACTGCAAGTGTCCCTGGTGGTCCACAGCGATCAATACTACATGGGAGTTAAATTAGACCTCAAGTCAAGCACAAGTCTACACTGGCTGAGATACCTTCAACCTAAAATCCCTGGAAAATTTACATTTTTCCACTAAGTTAACCAGTAATAGAGTGAAATGAGTGAGAAAACAGCAGCTGTCTAGTTTGTGTCTTGCATCCTTATCAAACAAATCTGGTCTAACTTTTAGGCCCTGTAGGTGTAGTATAATAATAAGCAAAACAGTCTTTACACTTCTTGGCTTGGAAACATTGTTGATTTAATGACAAACATTCACTAAGGAGGGTAAATCATTATGATACATTATCCTGAGAATTTGAGAAATTCTCCAACTTCTTACTGATCTTGTCATCTGCCCTAGTTCAAGAATGCCTACTAAATCCTAAAAGTGAATCCGGAGACAAATGTACTTTTTCAATGCTAGGAAAACAATCAGATGCACAAGCTGTTAACTATTAGTTACTGAGTCAAAAGTGAATATAGGTGAAGCAGACAATCCATACCCCTACAATCAGCACTTCTTCAATTATTTTAATTATTTCTAGGCTTTCACACATTGTCTAGAAGGTATTTAGTCAACAGATTACACTATTTATTCATATTTGAATTATTTTCCACATTGAAGAGTACAATTCCTACATGTGGAGTCAAACTTCATTTAAAACAAACATCACAAAGAAGTGTTTTTGCTCTAACTTGAGGCAGTTCCTGCCTGGTCAGGCTGACTGTAAATAAAATGGCCACTAATGGGCCAACTTGCTTAGGTTGGGAAATAAAAAGAAAGATGGGAATAAAACTGGTGATTGATCAGATAGGACTGTCACTGAAGGATTCATGAGAAAATGGGCACAGTTTTTGCAACTAAACCAACAAGTTGAAACTAATCAAAATTGACTCAGTAGATTCTTTTTGGTGATATGCTGGTAAATGTATAAAAACTGGCTCCCTGGGGACAAAAAAAAAAAACCCAGTTTATAGAATTTTCCAATTTTTATGGCATGAATATACCCATGATGGCTGACTTCAGTCTACCAAAAAGATGTACCTAATGTGAAATGGGAAAGAGACGGGCGTGAGTGGCTTTCATGAGCTGGTTTGCACTAACCCAGCACATCACTTCTCTTGCCTAACTTCAGAAACCAAACTCTGACTGAGAAATGGGAAAACAGCACTATAAAATGTGTGGAAAATCGTTAATTAAACTTGCTATGAAATGCTGGCTCACTTCCTCTATTAACTTGTAATACTTAGCCAAACAATGGTAACAAGAGCATTTTATTTCGTTTTAAACTTTCCAAAATATTTTGACATTTATCTTATTTCCCCCACTTTATATTTGAGGACAGCAACCTTGGTTCTCACTGAATCATGACCCAGAAGTATTTGGCTAAATCAAGAATACGCATGGTCTATACCAATTGAGTGCTTACTGGATAAAAAGTAACATGTTTTATAGTTATTATTCCCCAGAAATCCACATGGCTACCCCTTTCACCTCATTGATGTCTGTGCTCAAATATCACTTTCTCAATTAACTTACCCTAAATATCCCACTTAAAATTGCCACTACCCCTTTCTGGTACTTACAACCCCACTTATACTGCTTCTATTATTTTCTGTAGCACTTACATCTTCTAATGTTACTGAAACTTTTATTTATTTTGTTAACTGTGTATCATCTATTTCCCCTCTACCAGAATGCATATAGTCCATGAGTACAGTAATTGTTTTGTTCACTTATGTATCTTCAGTACCTAGAAATTGCCTGTAATTATTTAAGCTCTTATAATTAGCTAACATATAGAAAACGGGACCCATCTTTCCCTTCAAGTAAATAAAAAAATTTCCTTTGTAAAATATCACCAAGCAGAGAGGGGCCATCATCTTTAAGTAAACTTTTCCCCATTGTTTTAAAATATGAAATGTGGCTATGATGCACTAATCTAGAGCCTTTACAAAAGGGTTTTGAGGAAAACCATATACAGGATATAAGCAGATATATTCTAAAAGGCAGCTTTTAAAAAAAGACTAGCAAATAGTATTGAAGAATAGCTTACTGAAATATGAATCAGGTAAGCCAGATGCCTTCCTCTTGTAAGCAATTTGAATTCAATTTGTGGCAGAAAAGAGCAAGCATCCTGGATCAATAGGCTGCATTCAGCACAGCTGACACACTACACCTGATCCAGAGTCAACCTGGCTGGGGATCTATTAGTCATACCTGAGGGACTTTCCCTAGCTTTTATCTCAAAGTACATCTCCTAGGATTACAGGTACTTGAGGCTAATTACCTCTGCTCTATTACCTGCCTTGGAGGCCCTTTGTTTCCACAACATCCAGCCTACCTTCCAATTTCAATGAGATAATCTGGGTGCCACAGAGCAGGAAGGTAAAATGATAGCCTTGCATACGCCCTTGACTGCCTTTATCTGTTACGCCACGCGCCAGCCTGGCTGACACACATGCGCACACACACACCCCAGAGGGCCGGAACGATAATAGCTGGACTGACCTGTTACAATTTTACCTTGTTTGCTTTGTTGGATTTCCTCAGCCATCCGTCCCCCTTCCAATGTAATTATGTAATTAGAGCTAAAGACTATAAACAAATAGAGATTTGTCCCTCCCCCAGATCTCTGAAGGCAAGCCTTTAAAACGCTGAGCCTTTGGTTGGACACCTACGCCTCGCCGACGCATGGAGGCAGACCTGAGGCGTGAAAGAGTGGTGGCTTCTGGACTTACCTGCTTGTTCTCCTGGCTTCAGTGAGCAAAGGAAACACCAGAAGTTCAGAGGATCTGGGTCAGAATGTTGAATTTATGCAGCTTTTAGGAGATAGCCAAAGTGTTTTGTTGTTTTTCTTTTAATATTTTATTTAATTGTATGCGGCATTTGTAATTTCATAGCACATTAAGATCATTGATTAAAATGGACCTTTTGAAACTATTTACCGCTCTCCTTTAACCAGCCTTCATTATTGCATAGCCTCCCTGCTTATTATATTGGCTAATTGCAGAGCAATTATGTTTTAGTAGATGATGGGGATACCTACGCAGTGTATTCCATCACAATGCAGTTGTGTGAGGCCAAACCAGATTTTAGCCTGAACCTTGTTTCCGCCAGCTTCATATGGGAGACAAGGGACTCCGCAGAAAATACGTGGGCCCATTATACTTTTTGGACAGTGTTTCAGTTTCCTAGCTACTTAAATACCCTACCTTGGGTTGGCTTAAATGGGAATTTATTGGCTCACAGGTTAGAAGAGGAGTCCAAAGTCCATGTGTCAGCAAGGTGATGCTTTCTCCTGAAGACTGTGGCATCCTGGGGCTGGCTGCTGGGATCCTTGGGGTTCCTTGGCTGTGCCACCACATGACAATGCCATCTCCTTTCTCTTCTGGGTTCCTAGACTTCTGGACTCTTGATTCTCTCTGTGGCTTCTCTCAGTGTGTCCCATTTCCTTTGCTTAAAAGGACTCTGGCTGTGGGAATCTTCTATATTGTCAATGTAACTTTTCTGTAACCTAAAACTTCTTTAAAAACAAAGTTAAAAAAAAAAAAAAAAAAGGACTTCAGCCATATTGGATTAAGGCCCACACTCATCCAATTTGGGCCCATCTTAACTAATAACATCTTCAAAAGGCCTTTTTACAAATGGGTCCACACTACAGGACCTGTCTTTTGTGCAGGACATGATTCAATTGCCAACAGGCAGAAACTCACCTGCTAAGAAATGATAAGCAATACCATTGCGTGCTCTGGCTTTGCTGACCTTTTTGTAATTAGAAACTATCAAAGGCATTTCTCTGAGGAGAAATTTTATGGTCTCCCTTTATGTGCACTGAATTGTGCCTCCCTGACTCTGTTCTGTTTCCAGCTTCAAACCCACAGCCATTCCTTTGACAGGAGCCATTCTGTGCTGCAGGAAGTGAGGAGCTACACAGCCCAAATTCTGCAATGGTCAGGCAGGTGATGTGGATGGGTAACACAGGCAGGCCATGGGACAATCATGCAGCCCTTCATAATTTATTTATTTATGCTACTTTTTAACAATTAAATATTTTATTTTCATATGTGTGTAGAAACACTTGTGCATAGACTCATGACTGTAAGAATACAGAGAGAACCCATGCAACCTTGACTGAGTACCACCAGAAGTAACATCCTGCAAAACTATTGCATAATATCACAACCAAGAAATTGACACTGCTAAGTTCTATGACTCTTATTCACTTTCCCCCAGGTTACATGTACTCACCTGTTCATGCATGTGTGTTTAGTTCTATGCCATTTTTCTCACATGTCTAGGCTCATGTATCCACCACTGTCATCAAATAATGCACCATTCCTTCACCAAAAGGATCCCTCATGTTGCTGTGTTAGAACCACACTCACGTCTGTCCTGCACTTCATCTTATGTCCCTCCTCATCCCTTACCCCTCGTCTAGACTCCATTTTATACTTTTCTCATTTCCAGATGTGATACAAATGAAATCACATCATGCAGTTTGTTGAAAAGCAGTATGGTCCTGGCTTTTTTACTTAGTATAATTCCCTTGAAATACATCCAAGTTGTTGCATGTGTCAATCATTAATTCCTTTTTTATTCCTTAGTAGTATTCCATGGTATGGATGTACCACAGTTTGTTTAACCATTCATTCACTGAAGGACATCTGGGTTATTTTTAGTTTGGGGCTTTTACACATAAAACTGATATGAATATTTGTATACAGATTTTTGTAGGAACAGAAGTTTTAATTTCTTTTTCTCTCACTTTTTTGGAAGAGACATAGACTAAGAGGACTAGTTCTCCACTATAAGAAAAATGAGCATGCAAATTTCACAAAAATTGGCAAGTGGAACTCTGCCTCCGTGTAATGGAACAATAGACAGTTGTTGAGGACTGTGTCTAACTGAGAACCACATGTCCCAGGGCTGGGTAACTTCCCAGCTGTCAGTAAACATTGCTTTGTGGAAATATGGGTTCAATAAGGTCACATCTGTCTCTTTTGAAGAAAATCCTAAAGTCTGGAGCTGTCTATGAAACTTTTTGGTTTATGTACTTTATATTTAGGTTTACATGTTCTGAAACAGTGTGAGGCCCAAATGAATTAAGACTACACACTAAATTTTTATCCACAGTCTACCAATTGTTACCTCTTTATAAGCATAGAGCATTGGCACTAATCTTATGAAACCAATGACATCACTGAATTTACCCGTGTATTGTTACTTTTACCACTGCTTGGTGTCATCTTCACATTCATATCAAGGATAAGGTTAGGAGACGAGGAATACATTTAATGAGTTGCTAAAGCCCTGCATTCATTCCATAACTACAGAGGGCCTACTATGTGTCAGTTGATTTGTACTGTGGAGACAACAGTGAACTGTAGGTGAAACCCACACTAATGGTATATACCTTGCACAACATTTGCAAACTGATGCCTGAGTGTGGATATGACCCTCATGCAATGGTTTGTTTGTTTGTTTTTCCTGACTCTATGAACAATTATTTATTAATTTTCTACCTTTATATATGAGATAATGTCTAATTTTAAAAGTCTAGATTTCTAGCTTCTGTTGAAGTGTTGGAGAATTAGATACAAGTGAGACGATGTTCCAGCATGGAAAAGCCAGTTGGAGCTGAACAGCATCTGCCGCAGCAGGCAGGGCTGTTACTCCCCAGTTGGCCAATGTTCCCCAGCCAGCAGCACTCATTTATGGGATCTTGCAGGCTCCTGTAAACTTGTGAGTTTGCTACCTCTGGTTTATTGTTAAGCAAACAATAAACATGCTAAATCCTTTCTTGTTCTATTAGCCATTTGTTTCTTCCAGGGAAAGTGCCATTCTACTTGAGCTGTTACAGCCATCATGGATGGAAACATACATGCAAGCACAAATATACACACATGGCTGTTGAATATATTTTGTATGATTGAGTCACAGCATTTACCTCCTCTAATGAAGAGCTTCTTGCGATTCAGTAAAACAGCAGTCTTAATTCAAGACTCAGAACGAGGAAAATCAGAACATACCAATAAACAACAATAGAAACACAATTTTTAAAAATTTAATCTACTTATCTTGTAATGACAATGAACTGTCCCAGACTGTACTTGGTTAGAACTTAGAGAAGGCTTTTTGGGAAAAGATAGTAAATCAAAGTTCTATATTCTGGCATCAAAATGATCAAGACAACATGTAAAAATTATATCATTAAAATTACCAGGAATACATCCATTACTTAGGTTAGTATTTGGAAAAAGAGGGCAATTGAATTTCCCAAAGCAATTGTCTATGGCTATGATAAAAAGTTACATAACTTCTTTTGAAGGTTGGACATATTAAGACACCATTGGCTCTGAAAAGAGATGCTTTGGGAAAAGATGCCATAATGCCAATTTTAGTCCGCACTGCCATTTAATGAACTGGTGCTCTGTCTGCTCAGATCATCATAAAATAGTAGAAAATGGTCAAAACTTAGGGCACCATCAATGATCTTTACTCCAGATGCCAAAGCTGAATTTTTCCATCTTCCATAGGATTCTGAAGCTTATAAACCTCAAGAGAGTGTGTCAAGTCTTGATTTTTCTTTGACATAAGATATTTAGAAAAAAAAAGTTTTTTACGTTTTTTTTCCCCAACAAAAAGACTACTTGAAATACACTGTTTGGTATTGTAAGGAATATTTGTTCTTTTTTGTTCATAACCTGGCCTTTTGACAAGGGTGAGGAAGAAAAGTTGCCTAAGGCATTTATGAGCCCTACAAAGACTTTATTAAAAAGAAAAATACCCACAAATTTCCTACCAATCCATCTAGATCTGGTACCGTATTGTGTCAGCTCTCATTAGGGACCTGAAACTTGAGAAATTTTAGCACATAAAGGCAAAGAAGCAACTTCACAATGCAAAGTGTAAAGCATTTAAAGACATAATCTTTCCTTACTTATACTTGAGAGAAAAGTCGGAAACTTCAGAAAAAAATGAATTTGCCTTTATCAAGGTCAATGAATGTTCTGTCCAGCTAGTCCACTAGATATTTACTAAATTCACCACATGTGTCACATATATTTTATTATTATGACTATATTTATGGCAGCAG
This sequence comes from Cabassous unicinctus, assembly GCA_029593785.1. Taxonomy (NCBI): domain Eukaryota; kingdom Metazoa; phylum Chordata; class Mammalia; order Cingulata; family Chlamyphoridae; genus Cabassous; species Cabassous unicinctus. The sequence goes on along the minus strand of JAQZBX010000669.1, from coordinate 2,011 downwards.
TAAGGCTTCCAAAGGAAATAAAGTTGGAATAGTTTAAATTATAAAGGAAAGAGCATAGCACAACTTGCACAGAATGACAATACTTTATTATTTTTTTAATATCTTTTTTACAAATAAATTGCTCCCTCAAAAATGGAAGGTGAGTGAGACCTGGCATTTGCCATATGCATTTTATAATAAAGACCCTTGACTCCCAGTCCAGTTAAATATAAGAATAACCTTAAGTTTATCAAAATAAAAAGCAGTCCTTCTGGTTAAAGTTTAACCCTGGCTCCTAAGTAACTATTTTGTACTGAAATTTGTTCAAGAATGCTCAAAGTACCAAAGACCTGAACTGAGTGTCAACTAGCAATGGCCAGCTTGCAGGTGGCTGGAGAAGAAATAGGGTTCTTGCCTCACAAAAAGAGAAATCAAATCACTGCAGTGGAAATAAAAGCATATCAGACAAGAAAAGAGCAGAGTTTAGTCCAAGTTCTGGTATTATTCTTAACTTTCTCTGTCATACTGGATAAATTTTTTGGCACTGTTTTCTAAGCTCAGTTGGAGATGATACTTCCTACATATCTGACTGAGTTCTTACAAGGGGCACATAAGGTCAGAAATCTATCTTGAAAAATATAATGTAACATAAATAGTTACTTATTGGTAGCAAACCTAACATACAGAAGCCACTGTAATTTGAAGAATCAGAAAACAGGCCTATTTTCTACTTAGGAATGCAGAGAGCTAGAAAGAGCATCCCACGATGGCAACCGTACGTCTGGGCAAATGACAACTTCAGGATTGTTGCTCATCTTATCCACCAAAGTGTTGAAGTTATAGGGTAACCAACTGGCCCCAAACCTGAGAGACAGCTACCTCCCGGAGAGAGAAGAGAGAGCACTGGTGATGCAGTCAGAGACCAGAAGAAGAGTTCATCTAAGATGAAGTGTGAATTGGCAGAGGTTAAAAGTGCTCTGGGGAGCAAGGGCAAAGTCCCTCAGATTTGCACCCTACTGCAAGATTTTTTTACTGTGAACGCCATTGGAGGGTCACAGAAAATACAGAAAGAGAACTCAGATAATGCCCCTCCTGGTGCAGAACTGGGGGAAGAAGCAGCAGCAGTCCTCAAAGAGCATGAAACTCCACTGGGACATTTCTCCCCTACCTCCCTTACAGAACACTTATCTCTGTGGGGACAAAGGGCAATAACACTGTCATCCTTTGGGCAACAATGAAAATTCACTGGAACTGGGGAAAAGGTATAGGAACAGGAATAAAACACTCTACCCCTGGGGAGGGGAGCAGTAAACGGGACTGGAACTTAGAACTACAGCTTGGGGGAAAGAAGGAACACTGAAAAGGCCACACCCATGAGACCCAAAGCCCAGGACTGAGACTTCATCAGAAATAACAGAGAACATTCCCCTAGCTGCCAAGCTAACATGTCTCCATAGGAAGCAACTTGCAAGAGACAAACTCTCTTAAGGTGCAGAGCAACAATCATTGCAAATTTCAGATCAAAACAATACTCAGTAGTTATTGTTGTGGACCACAGAGTTTTGCAAGACTAGCTGAAATAGTGACCGAGTGAAACACTAAACTTGAGTTGTGCTTAGGTAACTAAACATCTGCCCAGAGAAATGAGAATTGCTTAGGTTCCGCTCCCCCCATACACAGAGACACACCATTTCCTGGAGCCCTAGAGTTGGAGGTAAGACCTGAGGATTTCTTAGTGTTTTAATACAACTTTGATGTGATTTCTTTAACACCTATGCTCTAACATTTTCAAGCTTGAAGATTGCCTGTGGTTTTTGTGCCTAGAAGTTTAGAGTCAGGGGTGAGCAATTTTTTTCTGTGAAGAGCCAGAAAATAAGTATTTTAGGTTTTGTGGGCCACAGTCTCTTTAACCCCTGCCCCCTCTCTCTCTCCCTCTTTCCCTTCTCCTCATCCTCACTCCTCCTCTTTCTCTGCTTTTGCAGTCTTCTCTTCCTTTTCCTTCTCTTCTATCCCCTCCTTTTTTTTTTTTTTT
>JAQZBX010000668.1:0-100743 GCA_029593785.1 Cabassous unicinctus | reverse complement strand
CAAGACCTCACAGCAAGAAGCGGGTGTGGCTCAATCGATAGAGCCCCCGTTTACCATGCGGGAGGCCCCGGATTCACTTCCCGGGGCCTCCTTGTGAGAGCAGGCCAGCCCGCGCGGCACGGTGGGCTGATGCAGCGGGACCTCACAACAAGGGGGAGATAGGCAGACACGGAAGAAACACACAGCGAATGGACACAGTAAAACATAAGCAGCAAGGGGGGGATAAATAAATAAATAATTCTTTAAAAAAAAAATTATAATAATAATTCAGATATAGGTAAACCTGGATCCCAATTTCATGCTCTGCCTTTCCTTCCTCTTTCCTTCTTAAGTTATTTAATTTAAAAAATTTAAATTAAATTTAAAGGAATAATTAGAGTAAAATGTGAAATCCCCCTTCAAAACTTCCTCCACATTCCCACTCCCCTCTTTAGTTGTAGCCATTGTTAACATTTTAAAGCCAACCTTATTAATCCTTGTCCTACACACACACATGCATACATGTATGTATGTATGCATATTTGCACATACATTTGTATATAATACACACACATAGAGATTTTCTTTCTGCATTAAAATGGATTATGATTATGATATATATGTATAATTCTGTGATTTATTTTTTCCATTTAATAAGCCCTGGATATATTTTTGGTTAAGTAAATATAGATCTGCCTCATTCTTTTAAATCCATCTATGATAAAGGTGTACCGTAGCATATTTAACCATTCCCCTATTAATAAATGGGTATTCAGCTGTTTCCAGTTTTCTTTATAAAAATAATGCTACAATAAATATCCTTTAAGTACGTGTACATGTATTTCTTTAGGATTGTTGTGGATCTGGTCTATGCCTTTTGTCAGATTTTCTTGGCCATGATTTTCTGCTGGATGCTGCTGGATGACCTTCTGAGAAGATAGCCTTGGAATAACTGCATTCTTATAGGCCCCAGAGGGAAGCTTTGATCAATGCCAAACGGGGGACATGAGGGAGATAGTGGGTAAATTATTCTCCCTTTCTCCACCTGATGGACTATTGCCAGATGTAGTGTTTCCATACACTATCTCAGGGGATGTTCTGTGTGACAGCAAACAGGTGTGCTGCCTCTGGTAAAGCTGTGGCTAGACTCATAATACATAATTTAGTATTTGCATTTCGCCTCTCTTCCTCATTCTCTTTTTTCCTCTACTTTAGCTTTCTTTGGCTTATATCCCTGATTAAACATTCGTTGTAAAATTTGTCTCAGGTTTTGTTTTCTAGAAAACCTGGATTTAGAAAAGTTATATTCTAAAAAATGGAAATATTGGGTCAAAATTATGTGAGTTATGTTCATTTCATTATACCACCCTTCTTTTTAATCAGATATATCCAATCACAAATATATAGGTATTTTTGTTTTCATTTTCTTTTAATTGTTAATAGTCCCCTCATAAGAAAATCTATGTTATTAATATATGTTATAAAATAATATAGTACTACTTTGTGAACATTGAGTGGCAGTAAAGAACCTCTCTATGTGTATATTTAGGTATTCTGTTACATTAAATCCTGTTAAGTAATATATTCCACTGCTTTAATTTTCTGGCTAGATTAAACAAAGTCTGACTTAGTTTTTTATTCTTTTCTGAGTTATAAAACAGTTACTGCTCTTCACAAAAGTCCTTCCTCAGAAAGTATGAGATAGCTCAAAAAAGCATCATTTAGACATTCTATGTCAATATTTTGTTGGAAATATATTTGATAGCATAAACTTTCATATGATCATGATGCAGAGATAACTTGACCAGCCTTTTGCCCAAGCTTTGGTATATTGAACAAAGGGTAAAAAGAACAAATGGGTGTTTTTTACATCTTATTTAGTGTGTCAGGGTAGAGTGAGTGTAGGCAAATTGAGAAGCAGTTAGAATCTAGAATAAAGAAGATCTTTCCAAATGCAGGCAACTGAGACTGATCTCTGGCTTGTCTGCTCACTTGGTGCCTTTGCACCACCCCTCCTAATCCAAAGCCACATTCATAGCTTCTGGCAACCTCCTGTCAACACAAACCATGTAGCTCATGCCACATCTTTCACATGACCTAGCAGGATCTAGCAGTCCCATTATGATTATCTTCTCAAATGGGCATCCAGTGTCCAGAACATTCTATTTTCTGTGAAAATTTTGGGAAGAGCAGGTAACTCTTATATTGTGATTTGGATCTACAGCATGACATCCAGGGTCAGGCATGCCCTCTTATACACTTATCCTGCATGTGTTTGCCATTCATATGGTGATAGGTTCCCAAAGAAATGAAATTTCCATTGCAGCATTAATGGACCCCAACTTTATGTCTTCTCATCCATTCACTCTATGGCTGTACCTTTGAGTTGGCATCAGTATTAGGGCTGAGACTTTGCTGGGCAGTAAGAAGAAGGAAAAAACCTATGTTTTCCTGGGAATCCTCAAGAAAGATACTTGAAGGAACATATCCCCATTTAGATCAGGAATGTCTTTAAAAGAGTGGCTATTAAATGAAGTGGATATGTGGAATTATGTTGGATTGTCATATTTGTTTCAACTGGGAGAATGGATTATGTGGTGCTTTGACAAACTCCTGGAATCAGTGCACTTAGCCAAGCATGAGTTTGGAGCCTCAACATAGATGTGTGAGGAAGGGAATTTTTAATGGAGTATAAATTAAATACATCAGCAATGCTTATATTTGCTAGTGAGCCAGACACACCTGCGCTGGCTTAGAATAAGGTCTGCATGCGTTTGCAAAATGGAAACCTCATTTGAATTCCAACCAGATTAAAGACACTGATGAAGCCAGGACAGTTTTATCCTGTAACTGGGAAAACTGGGGGTTTCTTTGGAAGTTATCTACTGAAGCACTCTACTTTGCCATGTTTTATTGAAGAAGAAGCAGTATTTACCTAACAGCTTACATCCTGGAAACCATGTATTAAGTCCAGAGAGTTGCCCCTCCTCATGCTGCAGCTTCCTGCTGATGAGTTAACAAGCCAGATAATACAACAAGGGAGAGAAAAATAAATCTCACAACACCCTTTCCATGATTCAGGATTCTCTCTCTGACCATTTCTAGTTTATGAAATAAGCAAAACTTTGTGGTAAAATCTTGAGAAAATATTTTTATTTTTCTCAAAATCATTCATACATGTGGTTACAGATAAGAGAATAGTGTGGAAGGTATTGTAATGGAAAACAACTGTATTCTGTAAGCTATTTAAGGACTGTGAACTATTAGGGAATACTTAAATATAACAGGTAACTTGGATGTATGTATTTTAGGCAGTCTATTTTAGAAAGTGTGATAAATTAAGGATGGCTCCATAGATATGGGAGTCTGTGTCTACGTCTCTTCCCTTTAGATCAGGGTAGGCTGCTGACTTCTGACCGAGTGAATGTAGTAGAAGGGACTCTGTGCCAGTGTTAGGGCCTGGGACTTAAGACACTGGGAGCTTCTACTTCCTGTATCTACTCTTGGAACCAAGTGACTGTGCTGTGATAAAGATTAGTTATCCCAGCAGAGAGGCCCATGTAGAAAGGAACTATGCCCCTCAACTGATGGCCCCACCTGAGTTTCCAGCCAGCAGCTAGCACTAACTGGCAGTCCTGTGAGTGAACCATCTTGGCAGTGGCTATTTCAGCTCTACATGGCAAACCCTTGCTAATGCCACCTGGAGGAGAGTTGCCCAACCAAGCCCTGTCTAAAAATATCTGACCCACAGAGTTTAGATTTGTAATGAAATGATTACTGTTTTAAGCCACTGAATTTTGGGGTAATTTTTTATGCAGCAATAGATAACTAGAACAGGAAAGTTGGGTGTAGTATAAAGAGTACAGTCCTTAGAGACTTAGAGACCTGGTTTCAAATTCTGACTCCAACATGTATTAATTGTGACTGGGAAGGTTATTAAGTACCCCTCAAGCCTGAGTTTCCTTATCTGTAAAATGGTGATAATCATATATCTCTTAAAAGCTGTGGCAAGGATTAGATATGAAATATGTAAAGTGACTATTACATTTCTTGGAGGTGATGGTAACTCAATACAGCAGCATCTATTTCTTTTTCATCAAATAGTTAATCCAATCCTCTGTGGGTTATAAATACCCACCTTCTTATAACCCACCTTCTTCCTATGCAATTTTTCTAGCCCAGAGTGTTACTGAAGGGAACATCCTTTTTGAAAATCTTTTTGGCAGTGTGACTCAAAGCTTTAAAATGTTTATGTATCTTTCATTAAGAAATTCCATTTTATGTCTCTATTCTAAGTAAATATTCCTGAATACTGGCTATAATATATCCATATATGAAATAAGAGGCTTATGTTGTTTCCTGATCTCTGTGCTACACTTAAAGAAATTAATTACATATGTGCATTCTTTCAGAGTCCATCACTATGCTATATAGACACACTGACCAAGGTTTTGGAAGGCAATGGCTGAACCAGCGTCTTTAAGGTAACACCATTCCCCACATGCTCATTAAGAAACTATCCACAACCTAATTAAGAAGGCTATACACATATACAAGAATTCAGGAGGCAGTGTAACTTTTGAGAAGTGCCCTTCACTCAACAAATATTTATTGAAAATCAACAAAAGCCTCAACTCTGGTAGGATCCGAGAAGGAAGATGAAATCCCAAGCTCTGCCTTTGTATTGAATGTGTAATGAGTGGTGTTTGTTGGCAGAGTCAGCCCTGCTTCTTACATGTTTTATAAATACTGTATCAGTCACCCAAAGGGGTGCTGATGCAAAATACCAGAAGTCGGTTGGTCTTTATAAAGGGTATTTATTTGGGGTAGAAGTCCACAGATACCAGGCCATAAAGCATAAGTTTCTTCCCTCACAAAGTCCATTGCCACGTGTTGGAGCAAGACAGCTGCCGATGTTTGCCAGGGTTCAGGCTTCTTGGGTTCCTCTCTTCCCGGGGCTCTATTTCTCTCTGGGCTTAGCGCCTCTGTTTCCTCCACAAGGTCAGCTGTAGACTATGAGGCTCTTTAGGCTTTTCCTCTCTCCACAAGGCCAGCTGTGAACTGTTAGGCAAAAGGGTCATCTCTTTTCCTGGGGCCTTCTCTCCTTCCTCACGACCAAGCTCCTCTGTGTGCTTACTTCCCGAGGCTCCAGCTCAAGACTCCAGCATCAAAAACTCCAACTCTCTTCTTAGCCAAGTCTTTTATCTGTGAGTCCCTACCCACCAAGGGGCAGGGACTCAACACCCTACTGATGTGACCCAATCAAAGCCCTAATCATAATTTAATCATGCCCAGAGAAAAAGACCAGTTTACAAACATAATCCAACATCTATTTTTGGAATTCTTAAATAATGCCAAATTACTACAAACACCTTCACCCTCATGCCTTCATTGTCTTTCTACTCAAACATTCTCCCCATTTTACAAGTGTTTTCATGATTCAACTTGAGCTCTGCCTTCTCCACATAGTCCTCTCTGGACGTGCTATATGTGATTTTTAGCTCCTCTGTGTCCCTATAGTGCTGCCGTCTTGAAACACTCACTGTCTACTAATCTCTAGTAGAGAGATTGTGTGGTTGGATTTCTTTATAAATGGGTGTACTATTTCCACAACTAGATTAAAAATTCGGATATTTCATATGTACATGTAAAATGCCTGACTGTCTTATAAACATGCAGATTCTGATTCAGTAGGTCTGAGATAGAACCCAAGAATCTGCACAGCCATCCAGCTCCCAGGTGGTGCCCATGCTGCTGGTCCTCCTCAGACCATACTTTGAGTAGCAAGTGGCAGGGTTGTAGAGGACGGGAGCACCAGATTATTCTGTTTCTCCAATACTGAGGGCAGTGCCCAGGTCATTGAAGCTATTCAACAAATATTCCTGGTAGAGTGATACAAAGGAAAGAACGCCTTGGAAGCAAAACCAAGCCAGGTGATAATATCAGTTCCTCCACTTAACGTTTTGAATGATCTTGGGCACTGTCTCAGTTTGCCAGGTTGCTATAAATACATGCAATGGGTTGGCTTAAACAGTAGGAATTTATTGGCTCATGTTTTGAGGTTCAAAGAAGTCCGAAATAAATGCTTGCTTTCCCCTGCAGTCCCTAGCATTCTGGTGCTGGCTCCTGGCAATCCTTGGGTGTGATGGTTAGGCTAATGTGTCAACTCGGCCAGGTAATTGTGCCCAGTTGTTTGGCCAAGCAAACACTGGGCTAATTGTAAGGACATTTTTGGGCTTTAATCATCAGTGAGTTGATCCCACAGATGGCTGGTTACATCTACAATCAAGGAGATTGCTGTCAGCCATGAATGATGTTTTATCCAATCAGTTGAATGCTTTAAAAGGGGAAATGATTTCAGCATTCAGAGAGAATTTCCAGCTCTACTTCAGACAGCCAGTGTCTCCTGGGAGCTCATCAAGGACCTTCATCAGAGCCGCTGGTTTTCAGCCTGCCTGTGGAATTTGGACTTGTGCATCCCCCTGGTTGCATAAGAGAATTTTATAAAATCTCATACTATTTTACAGGTATCTCCTGTCAGTTCTGTTTCCCTAGAGAACCCTGACTAATACACTGGGGTTACTTGACTTGTAGCCCTGCCTCCCATCACGTGGCGCTGTCTTCTCCTTTCTGACTTCTGTGACTTTAAGTTTCTCTTTATAAGGCCTCCAGAAATCTGGATTAAGACCCACCCTCATTCAGGTGGCCACACCTTAAATAAAAATAACATCTTCAAGAGGTCCTGTTAATGGGTTCACACCCACAGGAACACAGATTAGGATTAAGAACGTGTTTGTTGGAGTGCATAATTCAACCTATCAGAGGCACATTTCTAAATTTCTCTCTGTTACACTTTGTTCCTTTATAAAATAACCTTGCAGGGTTTTTGGTCAAAATTAAATTTTGTACTTTAAAGCACTTGAAATAGTAGAGTATATTTCCTCTAACAATGAGGAAGGAAATCCGTGTTTTTCCAGACTCCTGGAGATGTCTTTCGTGGATGTGGTCTTAATGTGCCAAAGCAAATTTCTTAGTGGGGGAAGAATGTGCTATCATGAGCTTTGGCTTGATTATTTTATAGATTCTAACATACGTGTCAAGAGTTACAGAGAAAAAATACATGCCAAGTGAAAATGTTGCAGCCCATGTGCTGCTTTTAGTCTCCCACAATATAAAGCTGCTTTGAGGACAAAGTCGATCAATAATACCAAAGGAGAAAGCAATGCCACTCTCCTCTTCCTGCTACCCTGTTCTCTACCCAGCTTGCTTGGAAGAGATAGTGTCTTGGCATTCTCCAGACGAAGCCCTGGCAAACTCCCTCAATCAAATGACTCAGAGGGTGAATACAAGGAGGTAGGCACAGGCATTCAGGGTTCAAATAATTGCATTGGAAAATGCAGTGCATGCTATACTTCTTGAATCAGCTCCCTCAGCCACTGGCAAGAAGTCATTGCAATCAATGTCTCCTGGATTTAGACATTTGTATTTCAAATGGGAGAGTCCTGTATGGGTTGTATTTTAGAGTAGTTAAATAATTTGTGAGGGAAAGTTTTTTTGTTTTACTTTTTAAAAGATTCATAGCCAATAAATGAGAAGGAATGATAGAAATAGTAAACCCCATTTTACAACCCTTAATGGATTGAGACAATGATAATCAATAGTTGCTAAAAACGTTAGGAAAGAGTTTGATGTGAAACTTTATAATAGATTGGATCAGGCTGACATGACCTGAATTCACTAAATAATCTTTCTGACACTAAAAGAAGGACAACCAGAACATAATTTTTCTCTTGATGTAAAGCAATAGGAAGTGTATAGCAACACCTAGGAAGTATATCTAATCAAATCTCTAGATCCAACTCAAGTTTACAGAAAATATGGGGGATAACAGGTTATGTTAAATGACACCACAAAGATGTAATCAGCTTCATCCAGAAATTCTACAAGACAAATCATTCAGTTTCTTTAAAAGATAAATAGTACAAAAAAGACGCAGTATTGTTTTTATATACTATGGGAGGCTTAGGAGACACAGAATCCAAATGAAATATGTGGAACATTTTTGGATTCTGATTTCAACAAACCAGTTGTAAAGAGATATTTTAAACCAATCTGGGATCCTTGAACTTGGACTAGATATTAGTATATTATATTATTAATTTCATGCTTTTGGAGTCCTGTTTTTCAAAAGTTAGAGACCATTTCTGAAGTATATGTAGATAAAAAGATGCCTATATCATTCCTAGGTCACCTGCTCAATGGTTATTCACATGGTCCTATACTATGTCTTCTGAGAATGAATACTGAGCAATGTTTTGAAGCAATATTTCAGATTTAGCAGGATTGTAATACAGTTTATGCCAGTGCATCCTCTAGATTTGGATGATCATTTAATAGGAGACAATACATTGATTAGCCGTAGTTTTTAATGTGCATTTTGGTAATTTTTAGCTTCTCTTAATAAGGTGACTTAAGTGAATTCTTACTTCACTTCTATTATTATAAAGAATTAAATGTTAAAGGCACTTTAAATGTGTAAGATGGCTCCATAACTTTTTTCATATGAAGGAGGCTGGATAGATGGTGTTAGAATGGCAATATAATCTACTTCTCCCTATTAGAAGATTAATGTTATTATTTACCAAGAAAGAATTAAGAGCAGAGGCCACACAGGTTTGTATTACTGCTGTTAGAGACTTCCTTTTGAGGCAAATCATTTGGTTATTTATCTCTCTGGTTCTAAGACATTCTTTTTCTGGGAATCTATGTGTTCCATGGCTATGGAGTGCCATTGTCTTTTCCACTAATTCTCAAAATTCTGTAGTGAGAGAATCCCAGGGAACATGCTATAATAGGAGAATTAAAAATGTATGGTTGCTCTCATTTTCATTTTATTATTTTGAACAAATAAAAAACAATTAAAATATTCTAGGCCCTTGTTTATCTCACTTAACTGGGTCTTTATATCTAACTGCCTCCTACTGATCCCCTTGCAGTACAGGGCTCTGATAGCCAACTTGATCCCAGAACTCAAACAATATTTATAAATGTGTAATTCCGTTACTTTTTTGCTTAAATGGGCTTGTTGGGCTAGCCTGCAAAATGTTTTTACTATTTCTACAGAGCAAATATTTTCCAATTTACTTACCAAACAACTCAATGGGCTTAAACTATAACCCATTTTTAAGTTGGAGGCTATCTGTACAGCGGTTTCTCTACAATTATACATAAAATGTTTTTATTGTAAACTAAGTTAATATTAGTTTGTGCCATAATAAAAATATTAGTACTAACTTAAAACTTATCTTTACTACGAATCGGTGACATACAAATTCAATCAATAAAGAAGAAAATATCTCACATATTAGATTGCGAAAGCTTAAAATGTCTGGGTAGCAAGTGTTAGCAAAGATGGGCGTAAATAAGAACTCTTATGCATTGGTGGAAGTTTAAATAGTAGAGCTATTTTGGGGAGCAATTTGGCAATATTGAGCAAAAGTGAAGTTGCATCTTCTATTTCAGGAATTCCAGGAATTTCCAGAATTCCTCTTCTGGATCTGTGAGTCAGCTGATTTAGGCTGAGCTCTGCTGGGCAACTCTGCCTCCTGCAATGGATCTGGCTGAATTTGGTTCCTCTTTTTTTTTTTTCTTCTTTCCTTTAACCAATAGATATTATACTATATTCAGAACAGTTTTAGATATACAGAAAAATTGAGAAGATTCTAGGTGTTCCCATATACCACCCCTACCCCAAGCCTACAGTTTTCCCTATTTTTAGCATCTTACTTAAATATGGTACATTGTTACAATTAATGAACCAATATTGATTCTTTATTATTAACTAGATCCCATAGTTTATTCTGATTTCCCTAGTTTTTACCTAATGCATATTTTCTGTTCCTTGATTCCTTCTAGAAAATCATGTTACATTTAGTTGTCATGTCTCCTTAGACTCCTCTTGGCTGTGACAGTTTCTCACTTTCCTTGTTTTTGATACTTTGACAGTTTTAAGGAGTACTGGTCAGGGATTATAGGATCGCCCTCCATGGAATTTGTTTGCTGTCTCCTGATTAGACTAGGGTTATAGATTTTCAGAAGGAAGATCACAGAGGTAAAATTGTATTTTCATCAGATTATATTAAGGGTACATACTATTGACATGATTTATGATGTTGATATTAATCTTGATCATCTTGTTGAGAAAGTCTTTTTCAGGTTTCTCCACTGTAAAGCTTTTCCCTCTGCTTTGGAAGGAAATCACTATGGACATTTACCATTAAGGAGTGTAGAGTTATGCTCCACCTCCTGGAAAGCAGAGTATCTACATAAATTATTTAGAATTTGACTACATGGAAATTTGTCTGTTTTTCCCCATTTATTAATTTATTCAATCACTTATTATATCAGTATAGATTTCTGGATATTTATATTATATTTTGGGTTATAATGAATTAAGCTGACACTACTTAATTTATGTTCTTGCTCAAATTGTTCCAGCCTTGACCACTGGGAGATCTTTCTGTTTTTCAGTTGGCCTCTGTGCCCTTTTGACATAGCCCATTAATGATGTTTGTGTGTGTGTGTGTGTGTGTGTTAGCACTTCCTTACTTTTTGGCACTATAAGATGTTCCAGGCTCATCTTGTATATTTCCTACTTCAGTCCTAGAATCAGCCCTTTATCCAGGGGCTCTTGGTTCCTTTTATTGGAGAATGATGTTAGACACCAAGATCTGGGTTCTAGGTGTGCTCATTGTTCCGGGGGTATTGCTTCTTTTAGGCTCTCTCAGCTGACAGAGCAAGGAAATACATGTGTGTATACTAACTTGTGTGTATATACATATCTATAAAGTTTTCTGTATGTAATCATCTCTGTATTAAGTTAAACATGTTGTTACTGATGTCTACAACTCTATTACCACAGACCATTTTAGCCTGTTGCTGTTGCTTATCTGTAAGTTCCCACTGCAACAGTAAGAAATCTGGCTCCTACCATCTGCCATCCACTTTCTTAATTGTTCAGATCCATATTGTGTTAGTCAGGGTTCTCTAGGGAAACAGAATCAACAGGAGATATCTGTAAGTAGTATGAGAATTTATAAGAGTCTCTCATGTGACCGTGGGGATGCACAAGTCCAGGCTCTGCAGGCAGGATGCAAACCAGGGCCTCCGATGAAAGTCCAGTGAAGGTCTTTGATGTGTTTCCAGGAGACGATGGCTGTCCCAAGAGGAGCTGGGAAATTCTCTCTGAATGCTGAAATCACTTCCCCTTTTAAGGCATTCAATTGATTGGATAAAACATCACTCATTGCTGATGGCAATCTCCCTGGTTGATTGTAGATGTAATCAGCCATCTATGCAGTAAACTCACTGATGACTAAAGCCCATAAATGTCCTTGCATTACAATTAGCTCAGGGGATTGTGGGAACATGGCTGACAGGTTAGACATATAATTCTTAGCTCTCACTAAAACAGCAAAGAAAAAGCCAGAGGCTTTTCTGGTTTACTGCTTTGGGGCAGAGTAAACCAGGACACTGTTTACCAACTCCCAGAAGAGTGAGGGTCAGAGACACGAAAAAGCCAAAACAAGTAATCGTGAGTGATTAAACCTCCCAGCTGTCGGGAAGGGCTCCCCTCCCCGACCCCCAAGATATTAAGCTAGGGTAAAACTCCTGGTGAATTGTATCTAACTGAGAGGAGAGCAGATGTCTAGCTCCATGGGAAGGTGCTATGAGTCATCTAGGAGGTTACTGGACAGATAGGGAAGCCAGGAATAATCGGGGGGTGCTTACCTCAGTGGCTGGAAGGGGCACACATACCCGGCCCTCAGGGCGGACAGACTAGGTGGAGACCCTAGCCTCCTTCTCCAAACGGGAGTGTGACGGCAGATTCCCTGTGAGGAAGAAGGTTCTGGGAGAGTGGAGAGTGAATTTTTTGTGGCGAGTTTAGCCACCTGGGCCCCCCTTGAATATCAGAAGGGACCCCGACTTGACAGGGAGAGGGGAGGGGGATTGCCTCAGGCTGGCGATCACACCCAGCCACCTGGGTAAAGAAAGGAATTACATCAGTGAGGAGGCAGAGAAAGGCAGCTATCAGCATCACTCCAGCTGACTGCAGGGGATCTAACCTGCCTGAGGGAAAAGGGGCGGATAGTCTTCTGAAAGGCTAGTCAAACCAGGGACCCAGAATAGCTCAGTGGAAGAGTTCCTCCCTATCATATATGAGGTCCCTGGTTTGATTCCTGGCTTTTCCTTGAGAAGAGATCAACCAGGTTATCAGGCATCTAGCTGAAACTTTATAACAGGGAACACAGAGACATTTTCTTTGTATTAGCTTTTCTTGGATCTCTTATTTAAAAAAAAAAAAGGTCATTTTCTTTTATTTCCATTACTTTACTCATTAAAACTCAATTCAAAACCTGCAGAGGACAGGCTGCAGGGTGAGTGATTGAGGAACACCAGTAGCCTGAGAAGATCCTTAGAGGTCTAAGAAAGAAGGCTTTTTCCATGTTTATTATTATTTTTTCTTCTGTCTCCCTTTTTTTTTAAAAAAAAAAAGAGTTGCTGCTGTCTTGTTTCTTGCTTGTTTTGTATCCCCTCCCTTTATTTCTCTGCTTTTTTCTTTTTCTTTTTTTCCTTTTATTCTTTTGGTTACTAATCTATTCTACCTACGCTATTTCTTTTCACTCCTTCATCTTTATATCTTTTATTTTCTGTTGTTGTTCTTTCATTCCACCTCTTTTATTTGGTCTCCAATTTTTCTTGTTTGTATTTCTTCCTCTCTTGCTTTTTCTCTGTATACTTTCACTTTTTTTACTTTTTTCTTTCTCTCTTTTCCGTTTTATTTCCCCCTCTTCTCGCCATTCCAGCATTTTAATTCATTCTCTATATTTTTTCCTCTGTTCTGTTTCTTGTTTCATTGTTTCTATTCCACTTTCCTAATCTTATTCTTCTGTGCTTCGTACTCATGTTAATTTTTCAGTTTCCTAGGTCTTGTACAGTTGCTCTCCTACCTTTTACTATTACCATTACTATTATTCTCTTTGTCTTCCTATCACCTTCCTTTTCTCTGGCCCAAATTTTTTTTTCTTTCAAAGGAACATAAGCAGATCTCTCTCACGAAAAACTGCTGAGTGGGGACAAAATCCTGCCCAAATGAGCTGTTTTGGGAACCCACAGAGTAGGAGGCTTCAGGGCATCGATCTGGGGGAAGCTGGATGTAGAGATAAATTCCTCAAGGTGCTGCTGGCTTGATTCTTGGTTACTGTGTTTCCTCTTCCTTGATTTCCCCTTTTCTGTGTATATCCATTTTGTATACCAATGCTATCTTTTTTCCTTCTCTGATCATTCTATCTTCTGTTTTCTGTTTTTCTTACATTCTATCTCTCTTTGTTTAGTCCTCAGTTTTTCTGGTTTTTATTTCTACCTCATCTATCCTGTTTTCTTTCTTTTATTAACTTTTTTCTTTTTACCTTTTCTTTCCTCTTTCCCTCTCTCCTCATCATACCGGCCTTTTAATTCAGTTTATATATTTTTCTCTATTTGGTTTCCCATTTCATTGTTGGTACCCCACTTTTTTATTCCTATTACACTACACTGCTTACATGAGTTAAATATTAACTTTCCAAGGTCTTAAATGAGTCCTCTTCTAATAATTACTATTATTATTACTACTATCCTTTTACTTTTCTTACCTCTTTCACCTTCTCTGGCCCTAATTTTTTCCTCCAGGGGAATATAGACAACAGCAATGAAATAGAATAAGAAGAACAAAGTGTCAAAGAGAAAACTTAACACACACATAAAAACAGCAATTAAATAAAACCTAGAGTAAAGAGAGAAGCTAATCAGCTGAATAAACCCATCAAGATAAAAAGATGACCAGAGGGCAATAAAAAATTACAAACCATACTAAGAAACAGGAAGACAGGGACCAGTCCAGTGAACAAACTAAAAACCAGGAAGAGGTGCAGAACATTGAACAACTAATCAAAGCTGTCCAAACAAATATTGTGGACCAACTTAATGAAGTGAAGGAAGACATTAAGGATATTAAGAAGACACTGGGATAACATACTGAAGAAATTTGTAAACATACATAAAAAGATAACAGATATGATGGTGATGAATGGTACAATCCAAGAAATCAAAAAGACACTGGGGGCACATAACAGTAGATTTTAACAGGCAGAGGAAAGAATTAGTGATGTGGAAGACAGTACATCTGAAATCAGACAGACAGTAGAACAGACAGATAAAAAGATAGAAAAAATCCATCAGGGACTTAGAGATTTGAATGACAACACAAAATGCACAAACATACGCATTATAAGCATCCCAAAAGGAGAAGAGAAGAGAAAGGGGGCAGAAGGAATGTTGGAGGAAATAATGGCTGAAAACTTCCCAACCTTATTGAGGGAGATGGATGTACAAGTCCAGGAAGTGCAGCGTACCCCAAACAGTATAAATCCCAACAGACCTACCCCAAGACATATACTTGTCAAACTGTCCAATGCTCAAGACAAAGAGAAAATACTGAAGGCAGCAAGAGAAAAGAGAACCATCACATACAAGGGAAGCTCAAAAAGATTAAGTGCTGATTTCTCATCTGAAACCATGGAGGCAAGAAGGCAGTGGTATGACATAGTTAAGGTACTAAAAGAAAAAAAAAACTTTCAGCCGAGAATTCTCTATCCAGCAAAGCTGGCATTCAAAAATGGTGGAGAGTTCAAAATATTCACAGATAAACAGAAATTAAGAGAGTATGCCAAAAAGAAACCTGCCCTTCAAGAAATACTAAAGGGAGTTTTTCAGGTTAAAAGGAAAAAACAAGAGAGAGAGAGTTGGAGGAGAGTATAAGAACAACTAAAAAGACAAAAAGAGAAATACAATTAGCCCAGTGCTTGCTTGACCAAACAACTGGGCACAATTACCTGGCCAAGTTGACACATTAGCCTAACCATCACACATATGTATGCATATCAGTATCAGGTTTGTTAATGCATATCCCTGTGGGAAAAAATCTTTATCAATTAGAGTACAGGGCTCATGTATAATTCCTTTGTCTTTAGTCTTACAGAGTCCATTTATTTCCAAAATTAATTAGGTCAACATGCCATCACCTACCCCATTCAATGAGGTTGTTTCATAATTTGTAATACAATTAGATTCTCTTGTCAGAGTCTGCATTATTTCCTGGGGTCTCCTTACCTCTTAAATGATTTTTTAAAAATTTGCAAACATTAAGATTCATTCTTTGTGTTGTAAAGTTATATGGATTTTGACACATGCATAATGTTGTACCACTTTTACAGTGTCATACAGAATCCTTTATCTGATACGTGTTTTGCAAATATTTTCTTTCAGTTTTGGCTTGTGTTTTCATCCTCATAACTCCCATGTTAGTTTATTTACTTTACTTATGGGGACAAAGGTTAGGAATGAGCAGCTCTCTGCTATTCTTCTAATAGAAATGTCATTGTCTAGGAGAACATACATAACTTTGCAAGCACATTAGAAGTGCCTAATTGTGTGAAGTCTGGTTAACAACCCATTGAGCAAAAAAGCCACGTGGTCAGGCCCTGCATTAATGGAATGGGTTTAATACCTCACTTACACAGGTTGTAGATGGGAAAAATAAATATTTCTTAACAATAATATAATTTACTACACCATCCAAAAGTGGACAATGGCTTTCTATTAACCTTATCCAGCATTTTATTTAATGTTGAGTAACTCTTCAACCTTTCTGGAAGAACCTAATCTGAGAAAGCAATCAAAATTGTGTTTCCTTTTTTTTGCATAATTTAAGTTTCAGTAATTGTTCATATTGTTCAATGACACCTATATAAGAACTCATTCAACAAATTCCTCCTTGCATTCAATTCAATGAAAAAAGCTGGCTTCTCCCTACTACATTTTCAAAGTTTACAGCTTGTACATACTTTCCTAAAATAATTTTCACAGTTGTCTAAATTTAATTTTAAAATGGCTTGGTTGCTTTTTAACAGTTTCTTAAAAATCATGGCTTCTACAGTCATCCCATTTATATATAAATTATTGCCTAAAGTGTCTTAGTTATTGTATATTTGAAAAGAACTATCCTCTTTTCTTCTTGAAAAACCACTTGGTTGGGTGTAACTTATTGGGTCACATTGTCTTACCCTGAAAACTTTATAGATGCTGCTCCATCATTATCATCATGGTTGTTGTTAATATTATTTTCACATTCTACTTTAAAAATTAAAACTTTACAAAAAATCTGTCTTCTTTGACTGTCTTCCCAATCCTAGAATATTCTTCAAATGTAACCAGTGTTATTAGCTTTGTTTGTTTTTATTCAAGACCATATTATCTGTTTTTAGTTATAGGTATTGATAGAGATATAAAATTTGTACTCCTTTTTTTCTAGCATTGAACATTGCTATGAAAATCCTTGAGGAAAATTTGATTTTTGAATAGAACTATTGTTTTCACCCAGATGCCAACCAGTAAGAATCTTTCTTTAATCCTTGAAGTTTGGTAACATCTTTAAAAGTATGTGTCTTACTGTTCATCATTGTATGCTGTTTTTTTCTTAGTTCACACACACAAACATACACACACACAATAATGAAAGAAAAATGTTCCATGATATGGTAGAAGAAAAATTTTCTGAAGGACAATATATATTTAGAACTATTTTTTGTTCAGAACACATTTCTTAGTGTTTCTTGTACTATATCTTTGAACATTTTTCTTCCATTGTCTGTTGTTTACTTCAAGAACATCTATTATGTATATAAAATATCTCATATTCTGCCTACATCATTTTCCCATAATGAATTATTTTTACTATTTTATTTTTCTTAGTTCAGTTGTCTCAAACCTGTCCCTAGCTATTTTCAGCAGTCAGTTTTACTTTTTTATAATTTCTTTTTCATTTCTTTGATAGTTTTTATTATGTTTTCCATTTCTTGAGAACTGCTAGCTTTTTTTGAGACCTGCCATTTCCTTTTTATATCTTGTCTTTTTAAAAAATCTCTATCATTTATTTATAAACTGATTTCCAATGGATCATGCTTTCTAATTTATTTGATTTAAGTGGTATTTTTAATGTTTTCTTTCTTCTTGCCAGAGTCCTGAAGAGAAGTCTTTATCTCCTTTTTCTTTGTTATATTATTTTCCTTCTTTTTACTTTTTTTGGTCTATACTGGATTCTAATTGACTATAAATTATATAGGTATGGGCATATTTGGGGGCTAGCTGTTGTCTGGTATACTTATGGCTAAAGGCTGGGGAAGTGAAATAGTGGAGAGGTAGGTTAAATTCAGGTATATTTTTCTCAAATACCTTGACTTGAACTCTGCACTTTATTCTGCCCAAAAGGTATATTATTCTGTGTTCTCAGAGTTCTGCAGGCACCCCTCTGAGGAAGTAGGAAATCTCTGTGCCAAACTGCTCAGCCCAGTATATCATAAATTTCTCTCAGTCTCTCCCCCACTCCCTCACCAGCCTTTCTCCTTACTGTTTTAATTATTTGTTTTTCTTTAGCTGCAAAACAGAGAACCTACCCATCCACATCAAAAGCTGGTTTCTTGAAGAACATAGCTTGTCTTGTCTGCTGAGCTCCCTATTTGTCCTCCTCCCTTAACCCTCAGAGATACAGGATTCAGTGTTGGTTCAATAGCTTGCTCAAACCTCTGCTCTTGCTGTCCTAAATAAGGGAATTGTGGTTTTGGGTCCTGAAGGCCTTGCTATATAATATTGGAATTTCTCTGTCATAAGAGAACATAAAGATGCATGTATAGTTTCCTAAATCTGATATAAATTCAATGTTTGGGGGTTGTGGATGTTTCCTAGCTTTAGTGAAGATGAGTTTTCTCTCTTTCTCTAATTGTGGTTGTTTATACTTAGTGGCACACATGTCTTTGTTTTATTAACATGTTTTCTTAATTTTAGGAGTAAAAAAAATTCTACATAAGAAATTTGTAGAAACATAAGGCACAAAGCAAAGGACTCAGAGATAACAGCATTTATTAGATAACTTTTAATACTTTGGTGTATATAAACCCATGACCATCTAAACCATTGAACTATTGTAGATAAATAAACCTTTTTCATTTTGATTAACATATATCTAATTGTTCACCTAATGAACAAAAATGCAAAATATAGTCAGTTTTAAAAATCATTGGTTAATTTATGAATCAAGAATTATTTATCTAAGCCTATTATTTAGTGATATGAAAGTTTCTAACAACTGTTAACAAAAGAAACATCCAGGAAAGCTAAAAGTGGTTGCCTCAGGTATAAGGAAGGAGTAGTAGGGTGAGATTAAAAAGGAGACTTGTTTTTTAACCTAGGCCTTTCTGTATTATTTCATTGTTAAATTTTCAAACTATTTAATTTTTAAGTGGGTTACTTTGATGGAATAAAAATTGCTCATTAAAATTAATGACTAACTTTATTCATTAAAAATTATTCATTAAGAGTGAAAATTCAAAATCAACTAGATATTATTGAAAATAGATATGGTTGTTTTTGCATAATTTTTACATTTTAAAAAATTCTTCTCTCATTACAGTTGTTAATTTTCAAACATTAAATTAAGTTATACAATAGAGATTAAATAAGAAATAAATGCTTAGACCTCTATTTTGGTTGTGTATTTTAATATCAGCATTTTTGGACACTTATTGATGCACTGTAGTGCCTTATTACTTCGATAGTACTTTCTGATTCCCTGTGCCTTAGTTTATATGCCTTAAATATTATGTTTTTGTTTATGTTAGCTTAAATACACAAATTTTTCTTTAAGGTCATATATGTTTCATTTTCTTTTTATGAAAGAGGCTGTTTTGAGAACCATGGAAATTATCCTCTGTGCTGTGGATGTGCCTGTTTCTAAATTTGTGACACAAAGTTTTTCAGAATTTTCCTACCACTTTTTTCAGTCATCCATGGTCACCTTGTCATGCTCCTTGTCATCTAGGTGGAGGAGACCTGACTTTGAAAGGAAAGAAAGCAGAGGCAAGTGACATGTTTTCCAGTCCCTGGTATCGGTCAAGGCTTTGAGCCTCCTTGAACTATTTTTTTTTTAATCTACATAGTTGTAGATTATGTAGTTGATAAGATCCATTAAGGATTGGAAATGCTCAGATTTTATGAAAGGACAGTAACAATCTCATTTGTACACTCTGTCATATACAGTGTATTACCTAGAGAGCAATGAGAGATCATTCAAGGTCTCCAGCTACCATCTGTAGTTTGCATGTAGGAATTCAGACAGTTTTATATCTACAGAGTGCTTGAAATGAGAGGGAAACGTGGATATGGGTTTTGTGGGAGATTGGATTTTTAGAACCCCAGAAAAACATGTTCTTAATCTTAATCCATTCCTGTGGATGTGAACCCACTGTAAAAAAGATGTTATTTTTAGTTAGGGTGTAGCCAACTGAATCAGTTTGGGATTCAGTTGGGTTACTAGAGTCCATTATAAGCAGTATGAAATTCATACGTAGAGAGAAAAAAAAACAAAAACAAAAACAAAAACAAAAAACAAAGACAAAAACAAACATGGGAAGAAGTAGGAAGAAAATTGTACCCGGAAGAGAAAGAAGATGACATCACTATGTGCATTGCTATGTGACAGAAAGCCAAGAACCAAAATCCACCAGTAGCCAGCCCCAGAATACCCATCTTCAGGGAGAAAGCAGCACCTTGCTGATGCTTCAATTTTGGACTTCTCTTAGCTTCAAAACTGTGAGCCAATAAATTCCAACAGGTTAAGCCACCCCATTGCATGGTATTTGTTTTGGCAGCCTGGAAAACGAAGACAGCTGTCATTGAAGAGGGAAAATGCAGAAGCAAGTTTGGCTACTATCAATTTCTGAAATAAAAGGACATGAGAATACTTGGGTGTTGCTGTAGTTGGAGAAATAAATGGAAGTTTTTTTCCCACAAATCCAATCTCTTTAAATATCTAGTCTCCAATATTCCTAGGGGGTGGTGGTGGTAAAAAACTACTTGCTTAACTTCCCCTTTTCATGAGCATCATAATTAGAGCAAGGTATAAATAAAGAGGAGCTTATCAAGGTCACATCCGTGCTAAAAGCAGGAGGAATTTAAGCCCCCAGTCCCTGCAGAAACCAGTAGCAGTAGGCTGAGGCCATTTCTTGACAGATTTAGATAATTTATTTATTCCTCTGATCAGTATTCTGAATTCAGAGGATCCCAAAAGCAAAATAAAACTATCAAAAACCCCTTACATTTATGTTTTACGTTTGTCTTTTACCCTTCATTATCTTCTTTGATCCTCTCACAGAACCTCTGAGATGGGCACAAAAAGCATTATTGTTCCCATTTAATAGATCGACTGATGTACAGAAAGATTCCATGACTTGCTTAACATCACACATCAGTTTTTCACAGAGGAAGGATTAGAACCTGAGGTTGCTGACCATTTGGCAGTTTCTCTTTCTGCCTACTCATGTTGTTGCTCCTCAAATTTGTTCACCCATGTGGCTCAGGGCCTCGCAGAGAGTAGGTACTCGAGAAAGCGTAACTACTTCCTTAGTCCTACCTACTCCTTTTCAGGTTCCCCACTTTCTGGAGTGCAGGTCCCAGTAGGTTGGAATTTTTCTCAGTGTTCCATGCAGTGAGTTAGTGTGAAAAAAAAAAAGAACTCACCAATTCCATTTGGGAAAATGTAGGCTAAGAAGTTTGAGAACTTTTGCAATTTTGGCCAGCAAAACCCACTCCATTCTTACTTTGCCAGCCTTTTGCATTTTTGCTCTTAAGTTTCATCTCTTCCTATTTCATTAATGCTCTAGTCAATTATTTTCAGATAAGGCATGGCTTTTCACATCAATATTAGCAAAATGTGTAAATTCCTAACTACCTGAGGGGACTGTAGTCATCACTTGCTTTGTGTGCATCTGCAGCTATTTTTTCAGTCAATTTCCAGTCATGCATTCTGTCTCTATTTTCAGGTAACATTTGTTTTGTTTTCCCCTTTTCCTCAGTTATTTTATGTCAGCTTTGAGGCTCAGGAGTCTTAACACTATTGCATGGGTAGTTTTGTTCCTCTATTATGATGGAATTTTCATGAAATTAGCTATGCTCTTTCCTTCCCTGTAATGTTCTCTGATGGATATTTCATTTTTTCTCAGTTGCTATATGGTTGGCCTCACTTGATATTTTGTGGTATATTTTCAAATAATAAGACACTCCCCCGACCTCTGTTCCAGTGGAGCACTGTGCCTCCAGGTAGTCCAGAGGTAAACTGCAGAAGTTCTTCCCTCTAAGAGCATACACCATGCCCAATTTATCTGAGTTACTGACCAGGAGCAAGACTTACCTGATCCCTCAAAGGTCAAGAATTAGAAAATTGCAAGATACTGGGCTCAGTGCTTTAAAAACATTGGTTCATTATTCATTACAACCACCCTGTAATGGAGTTATGAGTCCCAATATACAAATAAGCCTCTCAAGCTCATAGAGGTGAAGTAACTTGTCTAAGGAGCCCCTTGTCTGGCACTCAAATATTTGCTGGATTAATAATGACTGGATAAAAGTTCTACAGCCAAGCAGGGGAATGGATGAAGGGAACTCCTCTTATCTCCATTTTATAGGAATAAATATTCCCTGTGCCAGTGGGAAACCTTAGCAGACTTAGAATGGGAGCTTATTAAACCATATGGTTTGCATCACTGACTGGCAAGGTAAGAACAGGGAGGTATCTCTACTTTCCCCATTATGTTCTCCTATAGTCTGTCATTTCTGTTCAAAATCTGGATTGCACAGTTCTGCCCACCTTCCCCCCAACACCAGGGCTTTGCCACAGAGCCTTTGGGGGCCTTTCAGAGCTCAGCTGAGATACATACTGTAGCCTTATTGTACATAATACTGTGTCTGTCCAAGAACTGCGGATGACCATCAAGGTTCTAAATGTTTTGGTCCTATTGGGCACCAAAAGTTAAGGTAAGGCAAGGTAAGAATCAAGGAACATTTGGGTTGGACATCTACCATGGGTTTCAAATTTAAATGACATAGAATGTGACTGGCAAGAGTGTGCAGAAGCTCTCCTCTCTTTTTCAGGCCTTGTTTTTTCCAGACCTTATGGTTTTCCAAATTGTGCTGAGAGCAAATCTCACATTCCCTTTGAAATGATTTGTTTTCTGCACTCAAAACTTTTACCATTGTGCTGACGGTCTGGAGGTCAAACTGCTGTAAAGCTTTCTTCCCAGTGAATTAAATGCTCTTAGGCAGGGAAAAGAGGGTGTGAGATTGTCTTGCTTGGCTGAAAGCAGGTGACTCTCTCCAGCATCCATATCAAAGCCTTTGGTGCCTGTATTAGTCAGCCAAAGGGGTCCTGAGGCAAAATACCAGAAATCGGTTGGTGTGTGTGTGTGTGTGTGTGTGTGTGTGTGTGTGTGTGTGGTACCAGGACTGGGGATTGAACCCTGGACCTCGTATGTGGGAAGCCGGCACTCAACCACTAAGCCACATCAGCTCCTGGTTGGTTTTTATAAAGGGTATTTATTGGGGTAGAAGTTTACAGTTACTAGGCCATAAAGCACAAGTCACCTCCCTCACCAAAGTCTGTTGCACGTGTTGGAGCAAGATGGCTGTCGATATCTGTAAGGGTTCAGGCTTCCTGGGTTCCTCTCTTCCCGGTGCTTGCCTCTCTCTGGGCTCAGCTGCTCTGTTATCTCCACAAGGCCAGCTGTAGACTACTAGGTGAATGGCTTTTTTCTCTTCCCGGGGCCTTCTTTCTTTCCTCAGGACCAAGCTCCTCTGTGTGCTTACTTCCTGGGGCTCCAGCTCAAGACTCCAAACTTCCTTCTCTGCAGTGCAGTTTCTCTGTGAGTCCCTGCCCACCAAGGGGGCAGAGACTCAGTATCCTACTGACGTGGCCCAGTCAAAGCCTTAATCATTATTTAATCAAGTAAACCTCTGAACCCAATATAATCTAATATGCCCAGAGGAAAAGACCAGTTCACAAACGTAATCTAATATCTATTTTTGGAATTCATAAATAATGCCAAACTGCTACAGTGCCCATAGAGACATTAATAATAAATGACGAGTTTCTTGCAGACTTTAAATTCAGCAACATTGTCTTTCCTGTGGTTAGGCCAATTCTAGTGTGTTTGGCTCTAGTATTTCAGATGTCTCCTGTCAAATGATTGCCCAAAGAATTAGCAGGATGAAATGATTTTGCTTTGCTTGCCATAAGCAGTCTTTTAACTTGAGAAAATAGTGTTTTCAAGTGAATCTTAGTTATGAAAACCTTTCTGAGGATTTCTGATCTAGGTAATTGCCAGAGTTGTCTTGAATCCTTTGCTCTGACTTTGAGGGACCCATTGGATAAACCTGGGTAACAGAAAATTGAGATAGTTACTCAAGCTGGGACTGAAACTAAGTTTTGGGTGAGCTGAGGAAAGTTGAAAAATGGGCCTTATGCTCCTCTAATTTCTCTCTGTCCCAGTGGGCCACTCTCATCTGACCAAGTAAAAACTTCCTGATTGCTCTTCCTGCTTCCCATCTTGCCTTTTCCAGTATACAAAACCACAAAGCTTTTTAAACAAATACAAATTTAAACAATTTAAATAGTATTTTTTTTAAGGAGGTACTAGGGGATTGAACCTGAAACCTTGTATGTGCAAAGCAGGGACTCAGCCACTGAGCTACACCTGCTCCGCTAAACAATTTACTCACCTGGTTGAAACCTTTCAGTGACTTTCCATTCCACTTGGAATAAAACCCAAACTCGTGTTACAGTCTACAAAGCAGAGCAGGGTCCCTGGTCTCATGTTCCATCGTCTCCCCTCCCCCTTTACTGTGTTCCAGCCATGCTATCCTGGGTTTGATCAAATCCCTGAACCCAGGGCATTCTGCTCCTTTTATAGCCTCTGCACCTGCTTTCTCACCTTCCTGCCTGAACTCTCTTCCTCCTGCTCTTTGTCAGTCTTACCTCTGCTAATCCTTCATGTCTCAACTTAAAGTCAGTTCCTCAGAAAGTCTTCCCTGTTTGCAAAATAAAAACCCACTTGTATTTTCACTTCATAGTACTTAAAACTAAGTTTGGTTGTTAGTGTATATTTATGTGATTTTTTTTTTAAGTCTGCCTTCCCACTGGTCTATATAAGCTCCATTAAGCAAGAATCAAGTCTATTTTACACACCACTATATCCCTAGCACCTAACGAGTACTTGACATATAAGAGGTCAAATACTCAATAAGTAAATATTTATTGAATGAATAAAAATCTACCTTCTCCTGCCATCTGTCCACTTTAACTATCTTTATTCTTAAAACCACTGTATGGATGCCTGGTTTCAGCCCTCCGATCGGCAGGCACATCTTTGTTGGGTCCTTGTGCCAACTGGCTTCTCCATGCTGGTCTTGGTCGATGTCCTGCCTGCTTCCCACCCTAATCCAGGCCAAATCCTCAGACCAATTGCTCTAAATATGAACCTAGCTTGACCCCAGCTGGTGGTCTGAGCCCTTGCTCATAGCTTGTTTAATTGAAATCCTTTAAAATATGTATTATTTTTTAAACTGCAGTGTCCTGTTAGGCCTCTTTGTAGAACAGCTGTAACTTTATATAATGCACCATGAGACACAGTTCAAGCCTAACTCAAGTTCTTGTCTTATATAAATATGAAGTCCAAGTGGAAATGTTTATAAATTAATCTGTATTAAAATATTATGGTCGTTGCAATTTATAAGAAGTCAGATCTAAGCAATGGGAATTCCCCAAAATTGTAAACTTAAGAATGTGAATGAAACCATTTGGGAATTAAAGTGTAAATAGAACTAAGATGAATGTACACTGTGCATTCATCTAACTTTTCCCTTACCGTTGCTGTTGCTCAAAGGTAGGATCTATCCCTTTATATAAGAGACTTCATTTCAAGTTTTGTAAAAATTTAAGTTGTGCTCCCCTTGACTCTCCACACCTTTCACTCTCTAGAAGAGCCCAACTGGATTTATTCCTGAAGTATCTTATGAATACCTCAGTCTAATTAATACCTACAACACTAAAACACCGGTTTTGTTGCAAATAAGTCATTGTCATCTTAATTCTTCATGAGGAAAAGGGCAATGACTCAGAACATTCAAGAATGCTACTTCAATTTATTTTTTCATTTTTTTAAAAACAACCGCCAACCTTTCACTAAATGTTATGCCTATAACAAAAAGTCTCTCTAATTCATCTGATGGCATTTTTTACTGCTCTAAAAAATATCAGCAAAAGGTTGAGCTGTTTCTGCTTTTCCCTTTGCCAGTCTACAAAATAAACATTTACTGATTTGGTCATTAGAGTTTAAACTATTGAACTGAAGACAGATGTTCTTTGAACAAAGATTGAAAAGAAGAGGGTGAGCAGAATTTTTCCCAAGGCCAGAACTTAAAACACTGATGATTATAGCTTCTTTATCTGTCACAGGGTCTTTGGGGAAAAAGAGTGGTTGTAGATTTTCTGAAATGCATACAGCGTACACCAGCCAGTAGACATTGGAAAATCTTTTCCTTATGTGTTGTTCTAATTTATTAAAAAGAAAATCATTTGAGTTCTGCTTTGTAAAGTTGAGTAAACCAAACTTTGCCAAAGAAGTGTTTTGAACTGATACATAACTGAATGCCTAAGTCCCTGTTTCATTTTTGGCATTTAGCAAGCATTTCTTTGAGAACAAACCAACTCAATCAATGCCAGCATCAACCAGAAAGAGATTACACTAAAATAAAAATTTATTATTTTTAATTTGCGTGGGGAAAGAGACGTGATTATTAGTGGAAAAGCTCAGTGCGGGGAATGGTTATTTTTCATTGTAGTCAGGTTCTAAAGGCATTGAGAATAAAGTGAAAATGTAGAGTGTTGAATCAGGGTTGTAGTCATACTAAGAAGCAGGTTAGGCTGGAGAGACTGACTACACAGTGTCATTGTAGCAATGCTGAAAAGTCATGGCTTTGGTTTTCACTCTTACTAGTTAAAAATAGAAAAAAAATTCTAATAAGAGCACAGCACAACACAGAAACCCTCTTGGTACCTAAAATTCCACCATACAAGGTCTATTACTTTGGGGGAATGTCAAGTTTCTTGGCAACCATCCTGGTTGAAAATGGTCTTCCTAAAGGAATCAAAAACAGAATAGGTAGAGGTTGGTAAGAATAGGATATGGAAACTGGAATGAGAGAAAGGGAGAAAATACTAGAGCCCTCTCAGCTCTTTCATACTTTAAGGGGAAAGGACAGGCCCCTGCAGGGGAGTGGGTGGGTGGGAGGACCAGACTGCACCAGTCAATCCTGGTTTTATCTAAGTCAAGGACATCTATCTGGGTAGAGCAGGAAATTGATGCTATCCTTTTGGCTTCCCTAGAAATGTTCTAGCCAACTGACCTTAGCATGTTGAGAGAAGACACAGAGAGAAGGGATTATTCAAATACAGGGTAATTGAATTTGTGGTTTAGCAGAGAGCTTCACACACAATTTTACCATACATTTGATATGACATTTACTTTGTGAAATAGCAGTTTCCATTAAGGCTGAGGAGTTCTTGGGGACATAAAGCACTGTGAAGGAGCACCGTGGGAAGAGGAAGATGCAATTAGAGAATTAGGCCACAAAAGGGTACATGTCTACATGCAGCATTGTCTGAAGTAGAGGAAATGCCAGAGAAGGAAACTGTGGAAAGAAAAGGCATACCCTGGAGCTAAGATAAAAGAGTAAGTTTTAGGAGTCCTATTCCTCCTGCTCTTCCTCCTTTTACTAGGAATATTACAGAAAATTACAATTCTATTCTGTATTTTGAGATTGGATGTAAATCTACTCTCTCCAGCCTTGTCACAGTCACCATTTTCCACTGCCAACCACCTATGGATTTCCTAGAAGCAGGGTTCATTCATTGTGAAAATTAGATAATTGAAACAATCTATCTGCTTCAGGCTGCTGGCTGCAGGGGTGACGCTTGCCTGTTGCCATGACAAGTAATTTTCAGGATGAGATTTTGGCCACAATAACTCACTAAACAATATGCCGTTGCCCAATTGTGTTTTTCAGGGAGAGAGGACCTTTTTAAAAATGAGATTTTTTTTTTATTGGCTGCTGGAGATGATAAAGCAACCTCCTGCCAATTAACATCCTAGCTAGCCCCCTCTCTTCTATGTTATGACCATCTCCCTTGCTCCAAAGGAAGATATGATGAAAGAGTGCAATTTTGTCTGTGGTGGTCTTCTGGGACCACTCAGTCATACCTTACAGACAGAGAGATATTGATTACCATGCAGATCTTGATGGGATTAAATCAGAGAGGTGGGAAATCCATACCTTGGGTTGCCTCACAAATTTGCTCTTGGCATCCCCATCCTGGGGCTTAGTAACATTTCTTTATCTTTTTATCAGAAAAAAAATTCTTAAAAGGATTTGAACACACTTGTCATACTCTTCCTCTGAACTTCATAGGATTAAAAGCAATCAAGCAGTTGAGCTCCCGCCTCCCACACGGGAGGTCCCAGGTTTGGTTCCAGGTGCCTCCTAAAGAAGACAAACAAACAATGAACAGACAATCACAAAAACAACAAGCAGATAATGAGGAAAAAAACAATGAGCAGACAATGAGTAAAAACAAACGAGCAGGGAGTGGATGTGGCTCAAGTTGAGTGCCCGTCTCCCACATGGGAGGTCCTGGGTTCAGTTCCTGGTATCTCCTAAAGAAAAACAGTCAACGAGCAGACAATGAGCAAAAAGACAATGAGCAAACAACAAGAAAATGGAAAATGGAGCCATCTCAGGGGGAAGAAAAAAAGCAATCAGCAAAGTGGAGTGGGTGTAGCTCAGTGGTTGAGCACCTGCTTTGCATGTATGAGGTCCCAGGTTCAATCCCCAGTACCTCATTAATCGTTCAAAAAAAAAAAAGCAATCAGCAAAGCCATTGCTTTGAGATGTTAATTCTATCAGAGCTGAAACCCCATCTTCTTTTGGTCTCTACCCTGTCCCCTGTGTCTAGAAGGGTTTGTGTCCCATTTGTGGAACAAATATAAGACTGAGATTGCTGTCCTCCCACTTCACCTCAGACATGTTGGATTCCAGTGTCTTTCTCTTTTCCTTCTCATCAAAATCTACTCTTATGACTCCATTTTCGTTTAAGCAAAAGTGCCTGTAAACTTAAAGCAACATTTTCCAAAGTGTTAACACAGTCCCTGAAACTTTCATGAACAGAGGGCTCTATGTTCATGTAAAGTTGGGAAATTGTGCATGCCATTCCTGGTGGTTGAAAACACCCTGTTGGAATGCTAAAGGCTACTTCTCACAGATGTCCTGCATTTAAAATATCTGGTTATTTTAATTTAACTTAACTTTTCCTAAATTTTATTAAATCATTATTTCATTATGTAAATATTAATTGAGCATCTGCAATGTGCCAGGCAATTTCTAGGCACACTGAATGAACAATCAGGCAAAAATCCCTGCCCTTCTGGAATTTACATTCTAGTGGGGAAGACAGAGTGTACAAATAAACATTTAACAAGTCAAATGGTGATTAGTGCCATGGAGAAAAATAAAGAAGAGGAGAGTTGCGATTTTAAGTTGAGTGGTTAGTGGTTATCACTGAAGTGTTATTTGAGCAAAGACCTGAAGGAGAGGAGGGAACAAACACTGCGGATAGAGGCATTCCAGATAGGGAAAGCAGCATGTGCAAAGACCCTTAGAAAGGAGCAGGTGTGGAGTATGTGAGCAAACTAAGAAGGCCAGGG
This sequence comes from Cabassous unicinctus, assembly GCA_029593785.1. Taxonomy (NCBI): domain Eukaryota; kingdom Metazoa; phylum Chordata; class Mammalia; order Cingulata; family Chlamyphoridae; genus Cabassous; species Cabassous unicinctus. The sequence continues at coordinate 72,025 of JAQZBX010000668.1, read as the reverse complement.
CTGCTGGATTGGTTTAGAAGGGGAAGTGAGCAGTAGGAGAATGGAGGTAACATGGGATGGGGTGGGGTAGGGCCAAGTGATATAGATCATATTTAACCACAAAACTGTTTTACTGTTTTTTTTCAAGAATCATCTCTTGAAATGCTGACTTAGAAATGTTGCCCCAGCTCAAGGCCTTCCTCCTCCTCTGCACAGTGAAATCATGCAGTGAAAAATAAGAGAAAAGAAAAAAAAATGGGACCTGTTTTCTCATCTGTAAAATGGGGAAAATAATATTACCTTCCTTTAGAAATTATTTTAAGGTAAAATAAAATAAATTATATACAGTTATAGGCATATGTTTAATGATCACTAAATTCATTTCCGAGTGTCTTTCTCTTTCTTACTTCATCTTGCACAAACCGTGTTGTCTGCCTACCCCGTTATCATGCTGCTGTAGCTTGTAAGCAACAAGCATGAAGTTCAGAATTAGGAAAGTCATAGGAAGCAAGCATTGAAGTTGGACAGACTAAAAGCAAAAGCCCAGTGGCCAAAATGCAATAAATTTCACTAACCAATAAGATAGGAAGAAACCAAGAAGTCCCACACCAGGAGGATCACAAAAGAGCAAACTGGGCAGCAGCAGCAGGACTCAAAGCTGCAAATGTGGTGTGCTGCTTGACAGTAAACCACGATGAAGTCATAGGACACAACAAGTGAGGATGCTATCTTGTATCATCCGTAGAGGTTTCTTGGGGTGGTGAAAGTTAGATAGTTTCTAGGGGATAAGTGAGAGGGTAAGGGGGGCATTTTTAGTAGCCCATGTTGAATAGGTAGAAAGAAGTAGATTCCTGGCCAGAAATGTTGGGATATATAGTTTCTGACAACAAAAGATTGACAACTTCAGGTAAAATTAGAATTTGTGTGAGAGTATCAGTTTCGCTACATCATAACAAATATTGGATATTGACAGAGTGACTTTGTCAATCTGATGGGTATTAAAATGTATCTCATTGACATTTTACTATGGTTGTCCCCAAGTATTAGTGTAATTGAACATCTTGTCATAATTTGTTGGAAATTAATGTTTAATTTGACTTTTTTCTTTATTAGAGAAGTTATGGGTTTACAGAACAACCCATGCATAAAATACAGAATTCCCATATACTACCCCACCACCAAAAGCTTGCATGGGTGTGGAACATTTCTTACAATTGATGATAGCACATTTTTATAATTGTACTATTAATTAGTCTATGGTTTAAATTAAGGTTCACTGTGTAGTATAGTTCCATGGATTTTTAAATTTTTTTCTGTTATGATATATACAACCTAACATTTTCCCTTTTAATCATATTTAGATATATATTTCAGTGCTATTAATTGCTTTCACAATGTTGTGCTACCATCATTACCACCCATTATCAAAACATTTCCATCATTCCAAATAGGAATCTGTACATTTTAAGCCTTAACTTCCTGTTGCCTATTGCCACCTGTCCCTTGATAACCTATATTCTAGATTCTGACTCTGTGTGTTTGCTTATTCTAATTGCTTATCAGAAAGAGCATACAATATGTGTCTTTTTGTGTCTGACTTACTTCATTCAACATGATGTCTTCAAGGTTCATCCATGTGGTTGCAGATATCAGGACTTCGTTCCTTTTTATGGCTAAGTAATATTCCATTGTATGTATATACCACATTTTATATATCTATTTATTGGTTGATGGATGCTTGGGTTGCTTCCATCTTTTGGCAATTGTGAATAATGCCACTATGAACATTAGTGTGCAAATATCTGATCCCTCCTTTCAATTCTTTTGGATATATAACTAGTAGTGGGATTGAAGGATCTTATGGTAATTCTATACTTAGCTTTCTGAGGAATTGCCAAACTCTTTTCTACAGTGGCTGCATTTTTACATTGCCATCAGCAATAAATGAGTGTTCCTATTTCTCTGCATCCTCTCCAACATGTTATTTTCCATTTTTAAAATAGTCATTCTAATGGATGTGAAATAGTTCTCATTGTGGTTTTGATTTGCATTTCCCTGATGGCTAATGATTGTTGAACACCTTTTTATGTGCTTTTTGGCCATTTGCATATGTTCTTTTCTTTGGAGAGATGTCTGTTCAAGTCTTTTGCCCATTTTTAAATTGGGTTGTCTTTTTGTTGTTAAGTTGAAGGATTTCTTTATAAATTTTGGATACTAATCCTTTATTGCATATGTGGTTTCCAGATACTTTCTCCCATAGTGTAGGTTGTCATTTTACTTTCATTTTCCTTTGAGGAGCAAATAGTTTTAATTTTGAGGATGTCCCATTTATCTTTATTTCCTTTTATTGCTTGTGCTTTGAGTGTGAAGTCAAGAGACCATTTCCTAACAAAAGATTCTGAAGAGGCTTCCCTACATTTTCTTCTAGGAGTTTGATAATTCTGGCTTTTATTTTAAGGTCTTTGATCCAGAGTTGATTTTTGTATGGTGAGGTAGGTGTCCTATTCCCTTTTTTTTCCAAATGGATATCCAGTTTGCCCAGCACCATTTGTTGAAGAGATTACTTTTCTCCAATTGAGTGGTCTTTGTCACCTTGTCAAAAATCAGCAAACATCAGTTGGCCATAAATGTGAGGGTTGATTTCTGAGCTCTTAATTCTATTTCATTGGTCTATATGTCTGTCCTTGTACCAGTACTATGCTGATTTGATAACTTTGACTTTATAATAAATTTTTAAGATGGAGAAGTGTGAGTCCTCCAACTTCATTCTTCTTTTTCAAGATGGTTGTAGCTATTCAGGGCCCCTTACCCTTCCATATAAAAAAAAAAAAAAATTTTTTTTTCAGGAAAAGATTAAATTCGCAGTATTCTCAGATTCATAGTGAAAGATGAAGTAGAAAAATTAAACATACATACATGCCACATTCTAATCTATGTAGCAGTTGGGTTTAAGAGGACAATACCCCTCTTCTTTGATCTCACCTATCCTTTGTTTCTTGCCTAGGTTACTATATCATGTTCCTAATTGATTTTCTCCTTCAGATTTCACCAAACCATCAATCCATTCCCATCATTCCAAACAAAGTGATCTTGAGCCTCCCTCTCTGGGCATCAGCTCCTTGAGCCTCTCGGAGGCTTCTCTCTTTGCAGCTCAGCTATATCCTTCCATATAAATTTGATGATTGGCTTGTCTATTTCTGCAAAGTAGATTGTTAGGATTTTGGATTTGGATTGCAATGAAACTATAAATTGCTTTGGGTAATATTGACATCCTAATGCTATTTAGTCTTCCAATCCATGAACCCAGAATGTCCTTCCATTTATTTAGATTTTCTTTTATCAATATTTTGTAGTTTTCTGTGTACAAGTCCTTTACATCACTGGTTAGATTTATTCCTAGACATTTGACTCTTTTATTTGCTATTGTGAATGGAATTTTTTTCTTAATTTCTTCTTCTGATTGTTCATTGCTTATATATAGAAACACTACTGATTTTTGGGTGTTGATATTGTACTTCACCACTTTGCTGAATTCATTTATTAGTTCTAGTAGCTTTCTTGTGGGTTTTTCAGGATTTTCTGTCTATAGGATCATATCACCTGCAAATGGTTTAAATTTTACTTCTTCCTTTTCAGTTTGGGTGCCTTTTATTTCTTATTCTTGCCTAATTCCTCTGGCTAGAATTTCCAGTACAGTGTTGAATAACAGTGGTGATAGAGAACATCCTTGTCTTGTACATGATCTTAGATGGAAATCTTTCAGTCTTTCACCATTAAGTAGGATATTAGATATGGACTTTCCATGTATGCCCTTTATCACATTGAGGAATTTTCCTTCTAATCCTATCTTTCGAAGTATTTTTGTCAAGAAAGGTGCTGTATTTTGTCAAATGCCTTTTCTGCATCAGTTGAGATGATTATGTGTGTTTTCCCCTTTATTCTGTTAATGTGCTGTATTACATTAAGTGATTTTCTTATGTTGAACCAACCTTCCATACCAGGGATAAATCCTCCTTGATCATTATGTATAATTCTGTTAATATGCTGTTGGCTTTGGTTTGCTAGTATTTTGTTGAGAATTTTTGCATCTGTATTCATAAGAGATATTGGTCTGTAGTTTTCTTGTGGTATCTTTTCAGCATTGGTATGTGTGTGATGGCTCATAGTATTATTTACAGAGTGTTCCCACCTCTTCAATTTTTTGGAAAAGTTTGAGCAGAATTGGAGTTGTCTTCTTGAAATGTTTGGTAGAATTCCTGTGAAGCCATCTGGTCCTGGGCTTTTCTTTGTTGGGAGGTTTTTGATGACTGATTCAATCTCTTTACTAGTAATTGGCTGGTTGAAATAGTCTATATTTTCTGGAGTCAATGTAGGTAGTTTGTGAGATTCTAAGAATTTGTCCGTTTCATCTAAGTGATGTAGTTTATTGGAATATAGTTGCTCACAATATCCTCTTATAGTCCTTTATTTTCCAGCAGGGTCATTAGTAATGTCCCCATTTTCACTTCTGATTTACATTGTTTTTATTCTCTCTCTTTTTTTCCTTGACTGTCTAGATAAAGTTTTGTCAATTTTAATGATCTTTTCAAAGAACCAAACTTTTGGTTTTGTTGATTCTATTGTTTTTTTAATTTCTATTTCATTTATTGTCACTCTGATCTTCGTTACTTCCTTCTTCTGCTTGCTTTGGGTTTAGTTTGCTCTTTGCTTTCTAGTTTTTCCAGTTGTGAGGTTAGGTCTCTGATTTGAAGTCTTTTTTTTTTTTTTTAAGTAAGCATGTAGAGCTACAAATTTCCCTCTCAGCACTACCTTCGCAGCACATGGTATTTTGTATTTTCATTTTCATTTGCCTCAAGATATTTCCTGATATTATTTCTTATTTCCTCTTTAACCCATTAGTTGTTTAATTTCCACAAATTTGTGAATTTTGCATTTCTACCTCTGTTACTGTTTTCTAACTTCATTCTGTTGTGGTCAGAGAATATACATTATATGAGTTCAATATTTTTTAATTTATTAAGACTTGTTCTTTGACCCAACATATGGTCCATCCTGTAGAATGATCCACATGCACTCAAGAAGAATGTGCATTCTGTTTTCATTCGGTGAAGTGTTCTATATGTCCATTACGTCTATTTGGTTAGCATATTGTTCAAGTCCTGTACTTTTCTGTTACTTATTGCACTTCCTTATCCATTGCTGAGAGGTGTGTGTCACAGTCGCCTACTATTAATGTAGAACCATCAATTTCTACCTTCAGATCTGTCAGTATTTGCTTGATATATTTTGGGGATTTGCTGTTAGGTACATATATATTTGTAATTGTTACATTTTCCTGTTGAATTACCCCCTTTATCAGTATGTATTGACTGTCTTAGTCCCTCTTAACTGTTTTTGACTTAAGGCCCCTTATCTGTTATTAGTATAGCCACCCCAATTTTCTTTTGCTTACTACTTCCATGGCATATTCCCTCCCCCTGCCCCCCATCCTTTCACCCTCAACCTACTTGTAGGTCTTGCAGACAGCATGTAGTTGGATCATTTTTTAAAAATTTATTTTAATTTTTCAATTTTTAAAAAATCCATTCTGCTAATCTCTGGCATTTTGACTGGAGAGTTTAACCATTTACATTTAAAGTCACTACTGAGAATACAGGACTTTCTTCTGCCATTTAGCTCTTTAGCCTTTGTAAGTCTTGTACCTTTTTTGTCCTTGTGGTTAGCATGGGAGCAAGACAGCTCCCTCCATCTGCCCCATGGGTTCTAAGCCCCCTCTCAGTCAGAAACAGAGTGGGCATCACCATCCTAAAACCTTCACAATTGAAGAATGAACAAACATAAGGTGGGAATACAACTATGGTCTAAAGTAGACTTATTATTATACTAACAAGGGAAGAAATTGTAACATTGATAAAGGCAGTGGCCACCAGGGGTCAAAATTTAACATCCTAAATAGATAACAATCATATTTGTTTTGATACCAACTTAGCTTCAATAGCTTGCACATATGCTTTTTCTGTACCCCTTTGTCCCCCCACCATAATTTTTGGGCTTGTTACCTCTTATATCTTTGTACATTGTAAGTCCAAAAACCTAGTTTTATCATTACTTTTTTATGCATTTGCATTTTTATCACCTGTAGAAAGTAAGAAGTGGAGTTAAATACTAAATAATTCAATAATATTATCATTTATAATTACCCAAATAGTTACATTTACTGCAGGTCTTTGTTTTTATGCTTCTTTGAACCACTGTCTAGTATCCTTTCCTTTCAGTTTTAAGAACTCCCTTTAGCCTTGCTTGTAGGGCTGGTCTAGTGGTGATGAACTCTCTCAGCTCTCAGCTTTTTAAAATCTGAGAATGTCTTCATCTATCCCTCATTTTTTTGTGGAGGGGAGGTACTGGGGATTGAACCCAGGACCTCATACATGGGAAGCAAGCATTCAACCACTGAGCTACATCCACTCCTCAATGATAGTTGGTTTTTTCATTTGTTTGTTTGTTTTTAGGATGTACCAGGGATTGAACCTGGGACCCCATACATGGGAAGCAGGTGCTCAACCACTTGAGCTACATCTGCTCCCCCCTCTCTTTCATTTTTGAAAGAGAGTCTCGCTGGATGTAAAATTCTTGGCTGGCAGCTGTATTCTTTGAGCACTTTTAAGTGTATCAACCCACTGCCTTCTGCCTTCATAGTTTCTGATGAGAAATAAGTTTCAATCTAATAAGGATTCCCTTTTATGTAAGATGTTGCTTTTCTCTTGCAGCTTTCAGAACTCTTTCTTTGTCCTTTACATTTCGTAGTGTAATCAGTTTATGACAGGGTGTATTTTTCTTCATGTTTGCTGTTCTCTGAGCTTCTTGAAAGTGCATATTCAAGTCTTTTGCCAAGTTTGGAAAGTTTTCTGTCATTATTTGACTACTCCTTCCACCTCTTTCTCTCTTTCTTCTCCTTCTGGGACTTCCATAGTGCAAATATTGGTGTGCTTGATGGTGTCCCATAGCTGCCTGAGGTTATTTTTGCATTTAATCTCTTTTTTCTTTCTGCTCCTCAGCCTGATTCATTTAAAGTGTTTTACTTCAAATTCACTGATTATTTCTTCTGCTAGCTCCTGTCTGTTCTGGAAACCATCCCAGGTACTTTTCATTTCTGTTATTATGATCTTCAACTCCAGTAGTTCTGTTTGGTTCCTTTTAAAAATTTCTATCTCTTTACTTAGACTCTATTATTGTTCATTCATTGTTTCCCTTATATCCTTTAGCTCTTTCTCAGTACTTTCCTTAATCTCCTTGAGCATTTTTAAGATCATTTTTTTCAAAGGCTTTGTTTGATATGTTCGCATTCTCATCTTCTTTATTGGTGTCCTCTGCATTTTTATCCTCTTCCTTTGCATGGACCATCATTTACTGTTTTTTTTCCTTTGTTTGTCTTGTACTCTTTTGTTGCACACTGTACATTTTAATATTTTAAAATGTAAACTTTGAGATTTACTCCCTGAGATGTCTGTTTCTTGGTTTCGTAATCAGTTGGTGATAAGACAGAGATTTTCTTGAGCTTCACTACTCCTATCAGGAAGTTCTGCCCAAGGCAAATGTGGTGTGCAGGGTTTTCCCTGTCTTTCTGGGCCTCTGTCTTGTCCTGGGATTTTGCTTGTTAATTGTTTTGGAGTTCCCCTGCTTATAGGAGTTCGGTTGTCCCCTCTGTTTCCCAAGTCATATCTCCCTTTTCTGGGTATTTGAAGCCTGCAGTCCTTTGTCCCATACTGTCGGCCTCTATAGGTTTTTTACATTCCTTTCATTGACTCATGCTGCTTTTGCCTGTAGGGCAAATTCTGGGAGGAGAGTTACCCTAGAAAGGACTTTCCCAGGTTAGTCTTTGCCAGCCAAAACAGGGCCAGGGATCTATGAAGGGAATGCAGACCGGCTCTATGTACCCTGGGGAGTGTATCAGGAAGGGCACCAAAAGTTTCTCTGATGGCTTTCCAAAGTTGAGCTTTGTTGGTCTGCCCAGCAAATATAGTCCTTCAGCTAACTGTCCCCCTTTGGCTTGAGGAAGCACTGCATCTCTAAATCTCCACCACCTTCCCATCCTTGTCTGGGGAGGGTTAAAACAATGGCAACCCTCAGACCTGGGACCCAGCAATCTGAATTTGCTATTAAAAAGTCATGATCAATGATTGGCTTTGCACATTCCTGCTCTTGGGGAAGAGAATTTTTATGTCCATTTCTGTCACCAGGAGCTAGCCAGGGACTGGACCCCATGGTGGCCTATCATGAGAGTGGGCGATGGGTGCCAGTAGCCACTATGTAGAGAGAGCAGCTTTCAATTCTTTACTGCAATTTATCAGCCTCTTCCTACTGTTCTTTCCTGGATACTGTACAGTGTTCTTCTGGCCTCTGGTGTTTCACAATAGTGTTTAGACAGTTCTTTCCTATTTAATAGTTGTTTTGGTGAAAGAACTGAGTCCTGGAACTCCCTTCTCTGTCATTTTACCCAGAGATTCTCTAACTTACTGACATTTATTGAGGTTATTTATATGGCTAATTTTATTTCTTTCATATAGTTTTCATCATTTATTTCATTGTTGACCTATTGGTGGTTATTTTTATTATTGCCAGTCTTTTTGTGTTAGAAGCAATGATTCATTGAATAATCTCCTACTCACGTCATTTTGCACATGATTGGGTATATCTATAGGATAAATTTCTGGAAGTAAAATTGCTGGATAAAAACTATGTGCAATTATGATAATTTTTCAGAAATGTATTTTATTTACATCAGTAGGTAACACATGACCATGTTGCAATTTTAAAAAGGAACAAAAGAGTAAATTGTGAAAATTAAGTCTTTAGTCTACCTCTGTCCTCTAGCCACCCATTTCCTCTCCTCGGAGGAAATTACTGTTTCCAGTTTGTAAGGAATCCTTTAGAAATATTTCATACATATATAAGCAAGCATGTAAACAGGAAAATTCCTTTTCCTTAGGCAAACTTGAGCTTTATTCTGTGTTGTAGTTTAAGGGAAGGAGCAAGGTCTTGCCAGGACACTGATTAAAGGACAGACAACAGGCTTTGGTGTGAGCATTCCTGAGAGGAACATATTTCTTCATTGTTTTGCCATTTAGTCTTAGCCATACATTGTCATCATGATGGATCTCACCAAAATGACTGTTCCTTTAATTTCAGTATGCCTAATACTTCAGTCTGAAGGAAAGGGTGGATTGGGGTCCCTGCTCTCTTCCTGGCCACAAATTTTTAAACTTTCTTCTTTCTGGATTGGTTGCAATCTGTATTTGATATGCAGAAGTTATTCTGGGATACCCCTTCACCATCATGCAAAGGCTTCCCTTTCCTTCTCTCTTGTGTTTTATCTCCTATTTCTTATATCCAATACTGTATTTTTCTTAGTTTACTTCCTCATTTGTTAGAAAACATGTTTTTAAAAAATAAAATTTTATTGAAATATATCATTCATACATGAACATACATAAACAATAAGTATATAGTAAAATTTGTGAATTTACAAAATGAACATGCAGATCATCATACAAGGCTCCCATACATCTCCCCACCACCAACACCTTGAATTGTTGTGAAACATTTGTTACAAACTATTAGGCCCAGAGCTCCCACCTTTCCTCCCCTTTTCACTCCCCACCTCACAGTTGCTCATTCCTAATTGATAGGAAACCAGAGTTCCTGCCTTTGTTCCCTTCCTGAGCATTCCTGTCATCCAAGGCATGATAATACCTAGGACACAGATGGAACTACAAAGTAGCACACCCCGACCTTAAAACTGCAAAGCACTTAGCATAAACCATCATTAGCTAGCCCTTTGTAGTCTAGTCCCAGAACTAGTTATTAAAATCCCCTTCTGCCCCTCCTCAGGGCTGCAGTCCATTGAGACTCAGCCCGCCTGCTTGGCTCTTTCTTTTAAGCTTTGCTTGAATGGACTTCGGCTCCTGGTTTAATTCCTGAGATGCCTTCCTTCCTTGGCTTCCCTCTGAACCTAACACAAACAATGAAAGAGTATCATCAAAATATTACCACTAACTATAGCCCGTATCTTATGTTTAGTGTATTTTCCCCCAACCTACCTGATTAACACACTGTATTAGTATTATATATTTGTTATCTTTCATGAGAAAATTTTCAAATATTTGTCCTGTTAACAACAGCCCACCATTCACCAATGGATTCTCTGTGTTATACAGTCCTATGCTTTGTACAGTCCATTCAAAATGTATACTTGGTGGCTCTCATTTTTATCACAGAATTGTGCTGTTATAACCTCAGTCAATTTTAGAACATTTTCATTACTCCAAATGGAAAAATCCCATACTTCTTTATACCCCTCAACCCACATTCTATTTCTCAGTAACCTACACTCTAGATTTTACCTCTGTGAGTTTACTCATCGTATTTAGTTCATATTAGTGAGACCATATAATATTTGCTACTAACCAAAGACTATAGTTTACATTATGGTTTACACTTTGTGCTGCTCAGTTTTATAGGCTTTGAGAAATGTATAGTGTCATGTATCCATCATCACAGTATCATAGAAGCAGTTTTGTTGTCCTAAAAATGCCCTTTGTTACACCAATTCATTCCTCCCTCTTACTTCTGAGCCCCTGGCAACCACTATTTTTATATCAGTGTTACAAGTTACTCCATTAATACAAGATAATAACTACAATAACAATAAATCTGTTTTGGTCCATGTTTACTCTCCGCCCTTATGTTTGTTCATGCCTCAATTTTGAGGGATTTGGGATGATGTCTGATCTGACTGCTTCAGGCTGAGTGGGGACTTAGATATTATGGGCAGAAGGAAGCAATCTTTTTGCTTGCAGTTGTTGGTGCTCCTTGTTTTTGGGATGGGACTTGTCCATCATCATCATTTTGTTTGTTTTCCAGGGCAGTTCCGAAGAACTGGAGAGTAGGATTTGGCCATAACTCTGCTGGGTTTCAGGGCTTAACTGGCATATGAATAAACCAAAGATTTAAGTCTCTGAGAAATATATTTAACAGGTATATTGAAAATTATAGGTTCAAATAAAAGGAGTAGAAAAATCATGATTAGGGGAATCATGAGTATAACTATGTTGTATTGGGGAAATAGATTTTTATGTATTTCTAAATAGAATCTGCCAAGAGGGTGTTGATTTCATGAGGCTGTGTGCCTTGATTATGGAGTCTGGACATCCCTAGAACCCTTGGGAGCCTTTGTTTGAAGCTTTGTTTACTGTGGAAGTTTGTGAAATCTACCTGAGATCTGCATAAGTGTAACCTCTGAAATGACCTCCTGACTCACTTTGAAATATCTTAGCCATAAAAACCGTTTTATTTAATAGTCCTTCTTTGTGGTCAAGGTCTTTTTCCAAAGGCGTTGCTGATTAATGCTTTTTAATAATCACTTGGTGCCAGGGAGGCTCATCCCTGGGAGTAATGTCCCATGTCAGGGGGAAAGTAGTGTGTTTATTTGCAGAATTTGCCTTAGAGACAGGCCACATTTGTGTAACAAAGAGGTTTTCAGGAGGTAACTCTTAGGCATCAATTCTAATCAGGCTTAGTTTCATTTTTACAGGAGTAAAGTTCATATGTACAAGCATTAAGATTGAGGCCTTGGCATATTGGCCTGTTTCCTTTTGTTAGGCACGCTTATATATTCCATAGATTTTTGTCATATTATTTGAGAAAGTAGCAGAACTTCCCCAGGATGTAATTTTAATGTTTTGTTAGCTAGTATATGGGTCTCTATCAAGAAAACATACCTATGACAACGAGAATACATTTATTTTCCATACAAGTGTGCTTTAGGTGCATTTCCTCCCCATATACCACCCCACTATCAACACCCTATACTAATGATGTACTTTGTTATAGATCCTGAGAGAACATTCTTATATTTGTATTATTGACCACAACCCTTGCCACTCTAGAGTTCACTGTATTATACATTTTATCCTCTAGTTTTCCTTCTAGCAAACTGTAGGACCCAAAACTTCCCCTTTCAACCACGTTCACACTCACACTTCAGTTCTGTTAATTTAACTCACATTGCTGCACCACCATCACCTCCATACATTTCTAAATCATTACAATCAACCTAATTATAAATTCTGCACAAATCAAGCATTGATTCACCATTCTCTACTCCCATTCTATTTCCTGGTAGCCTGTCTCCCAGACTCTACTTCTATGAGTCTGCTCACTCTACTTAATTCATATCAGTGAGATCATACAATATTTGCCCTTTTGTGTCTGGCTTATTTCACTCAACATAAGGTCCTCAAGGTTCATCCATGTTGTCGCATGCATCAGTGCTTCATTCCTTCTTACAGCAGAATAATATTTCATCATATGTATATGTCATATTTTGTTTATCCATTGATCTGTTGATGGACACTTGGGTTGCTTCCATCTTCTGGCAATTATCAATAATGCTGCTACAAACATCAGCATGCATATATAACTGTTCATGTCCCTACTTTCAATTTTTCCGGTTATATATTTAGTAGCAGGATTAACGAATCATATGGCAATTCTTTACTTAGCTTTCTGAGGAACTGCCAAACTGTCCTCCATAGAGGATGCACCACTCTACATTCCCACCAGCAGTGAATGAATGTTCCTTTTTCTCCACATCCTCTCCAACACTTGCATTTTTCTGTTTTTTTTCTTTTTTGTTTTTTAAAAATAGCAGTCGGTCTAGTAGGTATGAGAGGATATCTCATTGTAGTTTTGATTTACATTTCCCTAATAGCTAGTGATGTTGAGCATCTTATCATATGCGTTTTAGTTTAGTTGCTTCTCTGGAAAAGCATCTGTTCGAGTCTTTTGCCCATTTTGGGTTATTTGTCTTTTTATTATTGAGTTGTAGGATTTCTTTTTATTGCTGGATATTTGACCCTTATTGGATATGTGGTTTCCAAATATTTTCTCCCATTGAGTAGGCTACCTTTTCACTTGCTTGACAAACTCCTTTGAGGCACGAAAGTTTTAATTTTGAGGATGTCCCATTTATCTATCTTTTCTTTCACTGCTCATGCTTTGAATGTAAACTTTATGAAGCCATTGCCTACCACAAGATCTCACAGATGCTTTTCTATATTATCTTCTAGGAGTCTTATGGTCCTGGTTCATATATTTAGGTCTTATCCATCTTGAGTTAATTTTTGTATATGGCATGAGGTAGATATCCTCTGTCATTCTTTTGAATGTAGATATCCAGTTCTCTCAGCACCATTTGTTGAAGAGACTATTCTGTCCCAGTTGAGTGGACTTGGCAGCCTTGTCAAGTATCAGTTGGCTGTAGATGTGTAGGTCTATTTCTGAACTCTCAATTTGGTTTCATTGGTCATTATGTCTATCCTGTGCCAATACCATGCAGTTTTGATTGCTGTAGCTTTGTAATATGCCTCAAAGTCAAGTTTGCTCCTCTTTTTCAAGATGTTTTTGGCTTCAGGGCCCCTTGCCCTTCCAAATAAATTTGATAATTGGTGTTTCCATTTCTGTAAAAAGTGCTGTTGGAATTTTTATTGGGATTGCATTAAATCTATAAATCAGTTTGCATAGAATTGACATGTTAATGATATTTAGTCTTCCAATCCATGAACATGGAATGTCTTTTTATTTATTTAGGTCTTCTTTGATTTCTTTTAGCAATGTTGTGTAGTTTTCTGTATAGAAGTCTGTTACAGCCTTAAATTTATTCCTAGATAATTGATTCTTTTAGTTGCTATTATAAATAGAATTTTTTTCTTGATTTCCTGCTCAGATTACTCATTCCTAGTAATAAGAAACATGCTGATTTTTGCATATTGATCTTATATCCTGCCACTTTACTGAACTTGTTTATTAGCTCTAGTAGTTTTATTGTAGATTTTTCAGGACTTATTATATATAGGATCATATCATCTGCAAGTAGTGATCCTTTCCAATTTGTGTACCTTTTATTTCTATTTCTTGCCTAATTGCTCTGGCTAGAACTTCCAGTGTGGTGTTGAATAACAGTTGTGATAGAGAGCATCCTTATCTTGTTCCAGATCTTAGAGGAAAAGCTTTTAGCCTTTCACCATTGAGTGTTATGTTAGCTGTGTTTTTTTTCATATATGCCTTTTATCATGTTGAGGATGTTTCCTTTCTATTCTAATCTTTCAAAGTGTTTTTATCAAGAAAGGATACTGAATTTTGTCTAATACCTGTTCTGTGCCAATAGAAATGATCATGTAAATTTTCTCCTTAGTTCTGTTAATGTGGTGTATTACATTAATTGATTTTTAAAATGTTGAACCATCCTTACATACCACTTGATCATGGTGTATAATTCATTCATTGTGTTGTTGGATTTGATTTGCAAGTATTTTGTTGAGGATTTTTGCATTTAAGTTCATTAGAGAGATTGGTCTGTAATTTTCTTTCCTTGTGGAATCTTTATGTGGCTTTGGTATTAGGGTGATGGTGGCTTCATAGAATGAGTTAGGTAATGTTCCCTCCTCTTTAATTTTTTTGAAGAGTTTGAGTAGCATCGGTATTAGTTCTTTTTCAGAATGATTGTTGGAATTCACCTGTGAAGACATCTGGTCCTGGGCTTTTCTTTGTTGGGAGGTTTTTGATGACTGATTTAATCTCATTGTGATTGGTCTATTGAGGTCTTCTGTTTCTTCTTTGTTGGTATTGGTTGCTTGTGTGTTTCTAAAAATTCATCCATTTTGTCTAAGTTGTCCAACTTGTCGGCATACAATTTTTTATATTGCCCTTTTATGATACTCTTTATTTTTGTGTAGCCAGTGGTGATATCCTCTCTCTCATTCTGATTTTATTTAATTGCATCTTCTCTCTTTTTTTTTCTTTGTTAGTCTAGATAAGGGTTTGTCTATTTTATTAATCTAAAAACACAGCTTTTGGTTTTATTAATACTAATTTTTTTAAATTCTCAATTTCATTTAATTCTGCTCTAATCTTTGTTATTTCTTCCCTTCTGCTTGCTTTAGGATTAGTTTGTGGTTCTTCTTCTAGTTTCTCCAAGTGTGTGGTTATGCCTTTAATTTTTAGCTTTTTCTTCTTTTTTAATGTAGGCATTTAGGGTTATATATTTCCCTCTCAGCCCTGTCTTCACTGCATACCATAAGTTTTGATATGTTGTGTTCTCCTTTTCATTTGCTTGGGGATATTTACTGATTTCTCTTGCAATTTCCTCCTTTACCCACTGATTGTTTAAGAGTGTGTTGCTTAAATTCTATATATTCGTGAATTTTCCAGTTCTCCAACAATTATTGATTTCCACCTTCATTCTTTTGTGGTCATAGAAAGTGCTTTGTATAATTTCAGTCTTTCTAAATTCGCTGAAACTTGTTCTGTGACCTATTATATGGTCTTTCCTAGAGAATGACCCATGAGTACTCAAGAAGAATGTATATCCTGCTGTTTGGGGGTGCAATGTTCTGTATATGTTTGTTAGATCTAGTTCCTTTAATTTATTATTCAAGATCTCTGTTTCTTTATTGATCCTCTGCCTAGATGTTCTATTGCTTGGTATATTAAATTCCCCCACTTTGGTTGTAGAGACACCTATTTCTCCCCTCAGTTTTGCCAGTATTTGCCTCCTGTATTTTGGGGCACCCTGGTTAGGTGCAAACCTATGATTGTTCTTTCTTCTTGCCCCTTTATTAATATCTAGTGTCCTTCTTTGTCTCTTAAAACATTTTGCATTTAAAGTCTATTTTGTCTGATATTACTATAGCTACCCCAGCTCTTTTATGGTTACCATTTGCATGGAAAATCATTTTCCTACCTTTTACTTGCAACCTGTTTGTGTCCTTGGTCTAAGGTAAGTTTTTTGTAGACAGCATATCAATGGGTCATATTTTTTTAATCCATTCTGCCAATCTGCATCTCTTAATTGGGGGAGTTTAGTCCATTAACATTTAATATTATTACTGTAAAAGCAGTACTTACTTCAATCATTTTTTCTTTACTCTTATATGTTACATCTTATTTTTGAGTCTCTTTTTATCCTTATAGTTTACCTTTGCTAATATTCTTCCTTTCTGCAATCTCTTCCAAGCCTCTCTCTCCTGTATTTTCCTTTCACCCTGCAGAACTCTATTATTTCTCAAAGTATCTCTTGTTGATGAATCCTCTAAATTTCTGTTTATCTGTGATGATTTTAATCTTGCCCTCATTTTTTTGAGGGACAGTTTTGCTAGATACAGAATTCTTGGCTGGCAGGTTTTCTCTTTCAGCACCTTAATTATGTCATATCATTGCCTTCTTGCCTCCATGGTTTCAGATGAGAAATCAGCACTTAATCTTATCAAGGATCCCTTCTATGTGATTGATCTCTTATCTCTTGCTGCTTTCAGGATTCTCTATTAGTTTTTGGTGTTTGAGCATCTGATTAGTATGTGTCTCAGGGTAGATATGTTAAGATTTATTCTGTTTAGAGTACACAGTATTTCCTGGACATGTACATCCATGTCCCTCATAAGAATTGGGAAATTTTCAGCCATTATTTCCTCAAACACTCCTTCTGCCCCCTTTTCCCTTTTCTTCTCCTCTGGGACACCCATAATGCAGATGTTCATGCTTTCATGAACATCATTAAATTCCCTGAGTCCTTGATTATTTTCTTCTCTGTTTTCTTAGTCTTTTCTTCTACCTGGGTGATTTTGGATGTCCTATGTTCCAATTCACTCATTCTTTTCTCTGCCTCTTCAAATCTGTTGTGTATATTTCTAGTTCATTTTTAATTTCTTCTATTGTGCACTTCATTTTCATAAGATCTGTTATTCTTTTATGTATGTTTACAGTTTCTTCTCTACACTCATCCAGTGTCTTCTCAATATCCTTTATCTCTTCCTTCATCTCCTTGAGTAGATTTAGGTGATTTCTATGGATATCTTTGATTATTTGTTCCAAATTCTGTGTCTCCTCTGGCTTTTTAGTTTGTTCCTTTGACTGGGCCATATCTTCCTGTTTCTTAATCTGGCTTGTAATTTTTTGCTGATGCCTAGGTATCTGTTCATCTTTATGGGTTTACTCTGTTGGTCAGTTTCTCTCTCTTGCCTAGTATTTTTTACATTTATTGTTTGCTTTGTGTTAAGGCTCTTCTTTGACACTTGGTTCCACTTTTTCTAATCTTTAGAATTGTCCATGTTTAATTGAAAAAATCAAAGAACAAAGAAGAGAAAAAAAAACAAGGAAAAGAAAAAAGGAGTGAAGAAAAAAGAGGAAATGGAAGAAAAAAATGAGAGAAATGAAAGAAAAGAAAAAAAGAAATAGAAAGAGAAAAAAATAGAAAAAAAGGAAAAATAGAAAAAAGGAAGGCCACCAACATCTGGCTAGGCTTCTCTTCACTAACTGCTTGTGACCATGCCATTCCATAGATACCTAGAGGAGAAGAGAAAGGAAAACAAACAAACAAACAAAAAGGAACTGGGTCCCCCTCTCAGGCCTTTCACATCTAGCTGGGTGCCCTCTTGCTGGCCAGACCATCCTGCAGCCCATTGCTCCACCAGTACTTGGCTGGGCACCCCTTCTCTAGCCAGATCACCATGTGGCCTGCTGCTCCCCTGGTATCTGGCTGGGACCGGCCTCTCCAGCCACCCACTTTGATCACCCCCATGGACCCTGCAGCTTCCCCTATGCCTGGCAAGCCTGCCTATCTGCTTGCAGCTTCTGTTGGAGGAATGCAGCCTACTGCTACTTATTCTGCCATTTTTGCTTCTCTTATCGAACAGATTATATCAAATCTTCCCCAATTTTAGTGCTCCCTCCCCTTTTATTCCTAATACTGCAGATATCTGGTGCCCCATGTTACTGGGCAAAGGCACATAAAGGGTAATTTTGTATGAATTAGGCTAATTCTTTATTCTCTTCACTGTAGGCATTAATCAATTCACTTTCCAGATTCCAAAATTGTTTTACTCTTGTCCCATTTCATAGTCTTGTTTTTTTGGTCTATCTTTTTAAAAATCACTTTATTTTAAATTTAGAGAAGTTTGGTGAAGGTATAAAATTAAAGTTGTGGTTTTCTTTTAACCAGAGAAGTTGTGTGTTTACAGAACATTTGTGCATAAAATTCAGGATTCCCATATACCACCCTTTTATTAGCACTTTGTTTTGGTGTGGAACATTTGTTACAATTGTTTTAATTCACCTTCTTAACCTGGGACTCCATGGACAGGTCAGTTTTGGGGGAAGCATGACTTGGGTAAGGTCCAAAGAATAGGGTGCAGGAGAGAGGGAAAAGCTAAAGTGGGTCTTCGTGGTTCTGAGTAGTACTGGGTCCTTTGCATCTTTAAGATACCTGGAAGGAGCAGTGGGACACATTTGAAGATGAACTTCACCTGCTTCAGTGTTTGATTTGTTAGCATTTCTGAGTCCAGGCATTGCTCACATATTCAAAAACCTGAGAGATACAGAATGGTTTTCACTGTGAATGTGCACTGAAGACAACTCCATAGTCACTTTTATCAAGTAGAGGCTAAATTGTAAATGAGACTTGTTCAGTGTGGGCCTTAAGTTGAGGTAATGAATGGTTTAGCATGTAATCTCACAATTCCTGGTGGCATATTTTTAAGTACTGTACTTGGAGATGACCTTTTATAGAGGTAAATTACATATAAGGAACTGTAAGTGCCACATTTAATAATGCTTCAGGGACATTAGGTGGAGAGTAATAGTTATTATTCGGCGATAGTATCCCATTATTAACTTCCAGGCTGCTTTTTGAGCAGTGAGTCCAGCTTCAGCAACAGATGTCTCCTATTCAAGGTTTAGGAATTGATCCCAAATGACAGAGCTTTGTTCAATAAAGTAAGGGGGGAAATGTAGGAAAAAAAGATAGGGAAAGAAAAATGCTTGGACTAAGAAAATCTAAATGATGCATTAATAAAGTAATTTATTGATAAATGGTTCACTTTTAAGAAGCAATAACCTTTGGCCTGGTATGGAGTGTAAGGGATTCCCAAGTCTTAGCGTTAGTTGGTCCATTTCCAGTTTTCCTTATGATGCATCCCGAGGGTCATTTTGTTTGGAAATTTCCTGTTAATGTCATCTCACAGCTTCTAAATTAAAATATCACCTTCATAATATTAGTGAGGCCTTTCAAAGGCTCCTTTTTTCTACCTAGAAAAAGAAGTGAAAACTCTTATCTAGTAATGAAGACTGTAGTGTGGACTTTTTAACCTGACAGCCCTATCCTCTTCCCCTACACTTCTATAGTTTTCTGCTCAGTGTGGATTTCTTACTGTTTTAGGTTCCTGGCTGCTAAAGCAAACATCATGCAATATATTGGCTTAAAAAATGGGAATTTATTGCCTCACATTTTTGAAACTAAGAGAAGACCAAAACCAAGGTGTCATTGAGGTCGTCATGTTTTCTCCCTGAAGACTGAGGTGTTCTGGGGCTGACTGCCGGCAATCTGTCGTCCTTGACTTTTCTGTCACATGGCAGTGTACATGGCGACCTCTCCTGCTTCTCAGTTCTGTTGACTTCCAGCTTCTGGTTGCTCCCTGTGGCTTTCTCTCTTTCTGAGGCCTTCCCTATAAGGTCTTTTTTTTTTTAGGTACCAGGGCCAGAGAATGAACCCAGGACCTCATATGTGGGAAGCTGGCACTCAACCACTGAGCCACACTGGCTCCCCCGGGTTGGTATTTTCATTTGTTTGCTTGTTGTTTGCTTTTGTTTCTTTAGGAGGCACCAGGGATTGAACCCTGGACCTCCCATGTGGGAAGCAGGCGCACAACCACTTAAGCCACATCTGCTCCCCCATAAGGTCTTCAGTAATAGGTTTAAGACCCATCTTCTGCCAAACCTTAACTGAAGTTACCTCATCAAATGGTCCTCTTTACAATGGGTTCACACCTGCAGGAATGGGTTATGGTTAAGAACCTTCTATTTGTCTGTCAAAGGGCCGCTGATGCAAAGTACCAGAAATCTGTTGGCTTTTTTTTTAATTGAAGTGTATCTTTCATACATGCACATGCATAAACAATAAGTGTATAGTAAAGATTGTGAGCTTGCAAAATAAACATACATAACATCACACAGGGTCTCATACATCACCCTTCCACCAACAACTTGCATTTTTGTGAAACATTTGTTAAAACTATACAAGAGCATCGTCAAAATATTACTACTAACTATAGTCCCTATCTTACATTTCGTGTGTCTTTCCCCCAAACCACCCTATTAAAAAAATATATATTGTTATTACAGAGGTTGTGAACAATCATGCACATGTGTAGAATTTGCATACAACACCCCTTCGCCAACACACCACACCGTGGTGGAATATTTGTTACAGATTATGAGATAATATCATCAGACTATTACTACCAACCATGGTCCAGAGTGTATGTTTGCCATACTTTTTCCGTACCTCGCCATTATCAACACAGTACATCTTTGGCATTGATGCAAGAATATTATGGTATTGCTGTTAACCACAGTCTATAGGTCACACCAATTGTAGTTTTCCCATGCTTCTCCACATTCCCACCACCCTGCAATAGTGATGTACATCTGCTCTAGTTCACAGAAGGACACTCTTGCATCTGTACCATCAACCACAATTCTCATCCACCTCTGGGTTCACTGTCTTATTCAGTCCCTAGATAATTCTTAACTTTCTTTCAATTAACATTTACTTCCCCAGACTACCCTTTTCAACCACAATCCCATTTATAAACCATCTGCTACTCAGTATAATATGTTACCATCAACTCTATCCATTTCCACACTTTTACAGTCAAGTTAATTAAAACTTCTACACACATTAAGCATCAGTAGTTCTTCTCAACCCTCCTCTTATCTCCTAATAACCTATACTCTAGGGTTTAACTCCATGTGTTTATTCTTAGTATTTAGTTCATATTAAAGAGACCATGCAATATTTGTCCTTTTGTGTCTGGCTTACTTAGCTTAGTATAATGTGTTCCAATTTCATTTCTTCTTACTGCAGCATAGTATTCCATCATATGTATATACCACATTTTGTTTATCCATTCATTGGTTGATAGACACTTGGGTTGTTTCCATCTTTTGGCAATTGTGAATAACGCCGCTATGAACATCAGTGTGCAGATTTCTGTTCATGTCATATTTTTTAGTTCTTCTGGGTATGTACCTAGTAGAGGAATTGCTGGATCTTATGGCAGTTCTATATTTAGCTTCCTGAGGAACCGCCAAACTGTCTTCCACAGAGATTGCACCATTTTACAATCCCACCAACAGTGAAGGAGTGTTCCTATTTCTCCACATCCTTGTCAGCACTTATTGTCTGTTTTTTTTTTAATAAAAACATCTTAATAACATCTGTGCAGTGTTAGATGATATCTCATTGCTATTTTGATTTGTATTTCCCTAATAGCTAGTGATATGGAACATTTTTTCATGTGGTTTTTTTGGCCATTTGTATTTCCTCTTTGGAGAAATGTCTATTTAAATCTTTTGCCCATTTTTCAATTGGGTTGCTTGCTCTTTTATTGTTGAGTTGTATGATCTCTTTATATAGAATTAAAATCAAACCCTTATTGGATATGTGGTTTTCAAATATTTTCTCCCATTGAGTGGGCTGCCATTTCACATTCTTGATGAACTCCTTTGAATCACAGAATTGTTTAAGTTTCCATTTATCCATGTTTTCTTTTGTTGCTCTTGCTTTCAGTGTAAGGTTTAAGAATCCACCACCTACCACCAAGTCTTGAAGATGTTTCCCTACATTTTCTTCTAGGAGCTTTAAGGTACTTGCTTTTATATTTAGGTCTTTGATCCATTTTGAGTTAATTTTTGTATAAGGTGTGAGATAGGGGTCTTCTTTCTTTCTTTTGGCTATGGATATCCAGTTCACCCAGGACCATTTGTTGAATAGACTGTTTTGTGCCAGCTGGGTAGGTTTGATGGGCTTGTCAAAAATCACTTGGCCTTAGATGTGAGGGTCTGTTTCTAAACTATCAATTCATTTCCATTGGTCTATGTATCTATCTTTATGCCAATACCATGCTGTTTTTACCACTGTAGCTAGGTAATATGATTTAAAGTCTGGAAGTGAGAGTCCTCCAACTTCACTTTTCCTTTTTAAGATGTTCCTGGCTATTTGGGGCCTCACATCTCCAGATAATTTTGATAATTTTGTTTTACATTTGTTTAAAAAATGTTGGTGGAATTTTTATTGGGATTGCTTTGAATCTGTATATCAATTTGGGTAGAATTGACATCTTAATGATATTTAGTCTTCCAATCCATGACCATGGAATGTTCTTCCAATTATTTAGGTCTTTTTTGATTTCTTTTAGCAATGCATTATAGTTTTCTCAATACACGTGCTTTACATCCTTGGTTTAGTTTATTCCTAAATATTTGATTCTTTTAGTTGCTAATGTAAATGGAATTTTTTTCCTGACTTCTGCCTCAGATTGCACATTACAGTTGCATAGAAACACCACTGGTTTTTGCATATTGATCTCGTATCCAGACACTCTACTGAAATTGTTTATTAGCTCTACCAGCTTTGTTGTAAAATTTTTGGGACTTTCTAGATATAGGATCATATAATCTGCAAATAGTAAAGTTTTACTTCTTCCTTTCCAATTTGGATGCCTTTTATTTCTTTTACTTGCTTGATTGCTCTCGCCAGAACCTCTAGCACTGTATTGAACAACAGTGATGACAATGGGCATCCTTGTCTTGTTCCTGATCTCAATGGGAAAGCTTTCAGTATTTCACCATTGAGTACAATGTTAGCTGTGGGTTTTTCATATATGGCCTTTATCATGTTAAGAAAGTTTCCTTCAATTCCTATCATTTGTAGTGTTTTCATCAAGAAAGGATGCTGTATTTTGTCAAATGCCTTTTCTGCTTCAATTGATAATCATGTGGTTTTTCTTCTTTGATTTATGAATGTGGTGTATTATGCTGATTGATTTTTTTGTGTTGAACCACCCTTGCATGCATGGTATAAGACCCACTTGATCATGATGAATAGTTCTTTTAATGTGTTGTTGGATTTGATTAGCAAGCATTTTATTGATGATTTTTACATCTGTACTCATTAGAGAAATGGGTCTGTAATTTTCTTTTTTTGTAATATCTTTATCTGGCTTTGGTATTAGGGTGATATTGGCTTCATAGAATGAGTTTGGTAGCGTTCCTTCTTGTTCAATTTTTTGGAAGAGCTTGAGTAAGATTGATATTAAATCATCTTTGAATTCTTTAAAGAACTCACCTGTGAAACTGTCTGGTCTTTTCATTTTCGGGAGCTGTTTGATGACTGTTTCAATCTCTTTACTTGTGATTGGTTTGTTGAGGTCTTCTATTTCTTCTAGGGTCAGTGTAGGTTGCATGTTTCTAGGAATTTTTCCATTTTGTCTACATTGTCTAGTTTTTTGGCATAAAGTTGTTCATAGTATCTTCTTATGATCTTTCTTATTTCTGTGAGGTCAGTAGTAATGTTCCCGTTTTCATTTTTTATTTCATTTATTTGCATCTTCTCTTTTTTTCCCTTAGTCAGTATAGTTAAGGGTTTGCCGATTTTGTTAATCTTCTTGAAGAACTAACTTTTGGTTTTGTTAATTATCTGTATTGATTTTTGTTTTCAATTTCATTTATTTCTGCTCTGATCTTTGTTATTTCATTCCATCTACTTGCTTTGGGATTAGATTGCTGTTCTTTTTCTAGTTCCTCCAGCTGTGTAGTTAGGTCATTGATTTTAGCTCATTCTTCTTTTTTAATGTAAACATTGAGTTCTATAAATTTTCCTCTCAACTTTGCCTTCGCTGCATCCCATAGGTGACAATAAAATGACAGATAAAACCCAAATATCAAAATGGATGAAATAAGAACTGCCTTTACAGTAATAACATTGAATGTTAATGGATTAAACTCCCCAATTAAAAGACACAGACCAGCAGAATGGATATGAAAATATGAACCATCTATATGCTGTCTGCAAGAGACTAACCTTAGACCCAAGGATACCCACCATTGCCTGGAGAGGCTGAGGAAACACCAGCCCCCTCCTATCCTATTGGGTGGTGTTCTGGTTCTATGGGCACCCAACAGTTCAGTCCCTTTAGGCCAAGAATGCCTGCCATTGCCTGGAGGGGTGAGGAAACACCAGTCTCCCCCATCCTATTAGGGCATGTGGTTAGATCCACTGGCACCCAACAGTTCAGTCCCTGTAGGCTGAAAGTACCTGCCATTGTCTGGAGAGGCTGTGGAGACACCAGACCCCTCTTATCCTATTGGGGTTGGTGGTGGATCCATAGGCATCTAACAGTCCAGTCCATGCAGGCCAAAAGTGTCTGTCATTGCCTGGAAAGGCTGTGGAAACACCAGCCCCCTCCTTTTCTACTGGGGGGGGGGTGAGGGTGGATCCACAAGTACCCACCAGTCCAGACTGTGTGGGCCAAAGGCACTGCAGTTACCCAGAGAGGCTGGACAAACACAGTCCATCTCTTGCCCTATTGGGGTTGGGGGTGGAGCCACAGGTGCCAAATGGTCTGGTTTGTGCAGGTCAAAAGTACCTGCAGTTGCCCTGAAAGGCTGAGGGAACACCAGCCTCCTCTTATCCTATAGGGGAACAGAGGTAGAGATGGACTTGAAGGCACTCAACCAACTAGTTCCTTTGGGCTGAAAATGCCTGCCGTTGCCTGGAGAGACTGAGGATATCCAACCTCTCTCCTGTCCTATTGGGGTGCGGGGATGCAGCCCCAGGTGTCCCATTATTCATTCTGTGCCGGCAGAGAGCACCTGCAGTTGCCTGGAGAGCCTGGTGCAGGTCCTGCCAGCTTCCTGTCTGCTGGAGGTGGGGCTGGAGCCTAGGCAAGGGCTGCAGTACGATCTTGGTGGAAAGAAGCCTGTCCTTAACTTTACCAGATTTTCAGTCAGCCAGGCTTCCCCTTATGCCAGGGGCGGAGTCAAAATGGTGGCTGCCGGATTTTTCCCAACTTGGACAGGCTGGAACCCTAGATGTTTCTAGGATTACACTTTAGCCAGCCAAGTCCACTAATCAGTAACTGAAGTCGGTGGACAACTGTCTCTTCCTCCACCATTTATGGGAAATAGAGCTTCTAACTCCAGCCATGGAATAGCTTCTGAGGCAGCTGCTAGAGGAGGATGGGTTCCAGCCTCTGCGGCATGGTTTGCAATTTCCCAGAGAAATTGCAGGTCCCCTCAGCTTCCTCCCTGACGGAGGTGGGGCTGGGGCTTAGGCTAGAGCTGCAATCTGATCTGGTTGGAAAGAAGCTGGTCCCTACCAGCACTATGATTTTCAATCAGCCCCACTTCCCCTCATGCTGGGGGTGGAGTAAAATGGTGGCTACTGGCCTCCTTCTGACCTGGACAGGCTCAAAGTTTAGCTGTTCCTAGGATTATACTTTAGCCCGCCAAATTTACTGATCAGTAGCTGAAGTTGGTGCCACACGGTGTCTTCCTCCCCCATTTTTTGGGAAATGGAGCTTCCAACTTCAGCTGTGGAATAGCTCCTGAGGTGGCACCGACCTCTGTGGCGTGGAGTGCTCTACTTACAAATCCTCTCTGTGGATGGACAGTCTCCTTCTTCCATACTTTCAAGGATGTTGCAGGATACTCTTCTGGTCTCCTGGGGCCCCCAAATAGGTGCTTTAGATTGCTCTGGGTGATTAGTAACTGCCCTGTAGCATGCGCTGATTCCAGGAGCTCCTTACTCTGCCGCCATCTTGGCTTCCCCTCTATTGGCTTTTATAAAGGTTATTTATTTGGGGCAAAAGCTTACAATTCCAAGGTCATGGAAAGTCCAATTCAAGGTACCATAATAGGTAATTTCACACCAAAGTCAGCTGCCCCATGTTGAAGCAAGATGGTGGGTGATATCTGCGATGTTTCAGCCTACCCCTCTGGGCTTCCTCTCTCAGGCTCAGCTGATCTAGTTCTTCCCAATTTCATTTGCAGGCTGGCATAGGACTTGTCTCTTAGGGCTTCCTGTATCAGTCTGGGCTGACACTCTGTCTTCCCAAGGTCAGCTGTAAGATATCAGGCAAAATGGCTCATCTCTCCATGGGTCTTCAGCTGTTTGAGCCTTCTCACACAATGGTTTCTTAGACACCATTACATACAAAACACACAAAAATCCTCACCAAATATTGCTTTAAATTAATGCTTTTCTTCTGTGCCTTCACCACCTCCTGAGAGACAAAATGTTACAATTGATAGAATAATATTATTATAGCTCTACTAATAGCTGTAGTCCTTTGTTTACATAATTCTTCACTTTTTGTATTGTACAGTCTTATGTTTTGTTTTTTAAATTTTTATTCTAGTAACATATTATACAACCTAAAATGTCTTCTTTTAACAGCATTCAAATATTTAATTCAGTGGTGTTAATTACATTCACAATATTGTGCTACCAGTATTGCTTTCCTTACCAAAATTCTTCCCTCACTCCAAATAGAAATTCTGTACCAATTAAGCATTAACACTGCATTCCCTACTCCCATTCTGGACCCTGGTAAGCTGTATTCTAATTTCTGACTCTCTGAATTTGCTTCTTCTAATTATTTCTTATAATATGAACATTTGTATTTTTGTGTCTGGCTTATTTCATTCAACCTGATGTCTTCAAGGTTAAACTGTGTTCTTGCATGTATCAGAACTTCATTCCTTTTTATAGTTGAATTATATATTGTATTTATATACCACATTTTGTTTATCCCATTCTTCTGTTGATGGACACTTGGATTACCTCCATATTTTGGCTATTGTGAATAATGCTGCTATAAACATTGGTGTCCAAATATCTTTTTGAGTTCCTGCTTTCAATTCTTTGTCATATATTCCCAGAAGTCAAATAGCCAGGTCATATGGTGATTCTGTACCTAACTTTCTGATGACATATCAAACTGTTTTCCACAGTGCCTACACCATTTTACATTGCCACCAACAATGAAAGAGTGTTCCTATTTTTTCCATATCCTCTCCAATACTTATTCTCCATTTTTAAAAAATAGTAGCTGTTCAAGTGGGTATGAAACAGTATCTGATTGTGGTTTTGATTTGCATTTTCCTAATGATATTGAGCATCTTTTCACATGCTTATTGTCTATTTGTGTACCTTCTTTGGAGTAATGTCTATTCAAGTCTTTTGCCCAGTTTTAAAATTGGGTTGTTTTTCTGTTGTTGTTGATTTGTAGAATTTCTTTATATTCTAGATATTAAAACCTTATTAGATACGTGGTTTCCACATATATTCTCTCATTCTGTAGGCTATCTTTTTACTTTCATGATAAAGGTCTTTAATGCACAAAAGTTCTTAATTTTAAGTTTCATTTATATATTTTTTTCTTTATTGCTCATGCTTTTGGTATAAAGTCTAAGAAACTATTGCTTAGCATAAGCCCCTAAGAATGCTTCCCTATGTTTTTTAGGAGTTTTATAACTTTGGTTCTTATATTTAAATCTTTGATCCATTTTGATTTAATTTTTATATCTGGTATGAAGTAGGAGTCACATTCATTCTTGTGCATGTGGACATTTAGCTTTCCCAGAACAATTTGTTGAAGAGACTATTCCGTTCCTATTGAGTGCATTTGGCACCCTTGTCAGAAATCAGTTGGCCCTAGATGTGAGAGTTTAGTTCTGGAATCAAGTCTATTCCATTGATCTATCTGTCCTTGTGTCAGTACCATGGTGTTTTGATTACTGTATGTAATAAGTTCAAAATTGGGAAGTGGGAATCTTTTAACTTCTTTCTTCTTTTTCAAGATGGTTTTGGCTGTTTGGGACTTCATACCCTTCCACCTAAATTTGATGATTGGCTTTTCCATTTCTGCAAATATGATTGTTAGAATTTTCATTGGGATTTTTGTGTTGAATCTGTAAATCCCTTTGGGTAGAATTGGCATTGTAACAATATTTAGTCTTCTAATCCATGAGCATGGAATGTGCTTCCATTTATTTAGGTCTTCTTTAATTTCTTTTTATCAATGTTTTGTAGTTTTCCATGCACATCCTTGGTTAAATTTATTTATAGATATTTGTTTCTTTTAGTAGCTATTCTAAAGGAATTTTTTCTTGATATCCTCTTCAGATTGTTCATTATTCATGTATAGAAACACCACTGATTTTTGCTTGTTGGACCCCACGACTTTGCTGAATTCATATCTTTACTCTAGCAGTTTTGTTTTGGATTTGCCAGTATTTTATATAATATAGGATCATGTCATCTGCAAATAG
The DNA here is from genome assembly GCA_029593785.1 of Cabassous unicinctus. Lineage (NCBI taxonomy): Eukaryota > Metazoa > Chordata > Mammalia > Cingulata > Chlamyphoridae > Cabassous > Cabassous unicinctus. The sequence continues at coordinate 43,822 of JAQZBX010000668.1, read as the reverse complement.
GGAGAGTTTTACTTCTTCCGTTCCTATTTGGGTGTTTTTTATTTCTTTTTCTTTCCTAATTGCTCTGGCTAGAACTTCCAGTACAAAGTTGAATAACTGTGTGAAGAATGGGCATCCTTGCCTTGTTCCTAATCGTAGAGAGTACACGTTCAGTCTTTTACCATTGAGTAAGGTACTAGCTGTGGGCTTTTCATGTATGCCCTTTACTATGTTGAGGAAGTTTCCTTGTATTCCTCATTTTCTAAGTATTTCTAAATCAAGAAGTGGTGCTTGATTTTGTCAAATTCCTTTTCTGTGTCAATTGGAATGATGTGGATTTTTTCCCTTTGTTATATAATGTCATGTATTACATTAATTGAGTTTCTTAAGTTGAACTACCCTCTCATACCTGGGATAGATCCCACTTGATCATGTTGTATAATTCTTTTTTTTTTTTTTTTTTCAGAATGTACTGGGGTTTGAACCCAGGACCTCGTACATGGGAAGCAGACACTCAACCACTGAGCTACATCTGTTCCCCCCTTTCCCCCCTTTTTTGTATAATTCTTTTAATGTGTTGTTGGATTTGATTTAGTAGTGTTTTTTTCCAAATCTTTGTATCTATATTCACAAGGGGCATTGCTCTGTAATTTTCTTTTCTTGTGGTATCTTTATATGGCTTTGATATTACGTTGATTTTCGCTTCAAATGAGTTTGGAAGGATGCTCTCCTTTTCAATGTTTTGCCATTTGGGGAGAATTTGTACAGGGTTGGTGTTAATTCTTAGAATTTTTGGTAAAATTTACCAGTGAAGCCATCTGGTTTTGATTGGTTTCTTTGTTGGGAGGTTTTGAATTATTGATTCAATATCTTTACTTGTTATTGCCCTGTTGACATCTTCTATTACTTCTTGCCTCAGTGTAGGTAGTTTGTGTGCTTCTTGAAAGCTGTCCATTTCATCTAGGGTATCTAATTTGTTGCTGTGCAGTTGCTCACACTATCCTCTTATAATACTTTTTCTTTTTGTGGGATTAGTGGTAATATCCCCCCTTTCATTTCCGGTTTTAGTTATTTGCATTCTCTCTTTGTTTCCTTGTCAGTCTAGCTAAATATTTGTCAATTTTATTGATCTTTTCAAAGAATCAACTTTTGATTTCATTGAATCTGTTGTTTTTCTAGTCTCTATTTTATTTCTCTCTGTGCTGATTCTTGTTATTGCTCACTTTGGGTTTAGTTTGTTGTTTTTTGAGATTCTCCCATTGTGAGGTTAGGTCTCTGATTTTGAGATCTTTCTTCTTTTTAATGTTTGCATTTAGGTATAGATTTCCTTCTCAGCACTGCCTTTGCTGCATCCCATAAATTTTGGTATGTTGTGTATTCATTTCTTTTCCCTAAAGATATTTCCTAATTTCCCTTGTGATATTTTTCTTTAACCTAGTGGATGTTTAACAGTGTTTAATTTCCATGTATTTGTGTATTTCCTAGTTCTCCCTTTGTTATTGATTTCTAGCTTGATTCCATTGTGTTTGGAGAAGACACATTGTAATTTCAATATTTTGTATTTACTGAGACTTGTTTTGTGAACTAACATATGGTCTCTCCTGGAGAATAATCCATGTGCATTAGAAAAGAATGTACATTCTGCTGCTGTTGGGTGAAGTGTTTATATATTGCAGTTAAGTCTGGTTGGCTTATAGTATCATTCAAATCTTCTACCTTCTTAGTGATCTTCTAAGTGAAAGTGGTACGTTGAAGTTTCCTACTATTTATCTAGAACTGTCTATTTCTTTCAAATCTGTCATTACTTGTTTCATATTTTTTGGACTCTGCTGTTTTATATATATATATAAATTATGCTTTATATATATATATATATATATAGTTATGCTTTTTGGTTGAATTGACCCCTATATCAGTATATAGTGACCTTCTTTGTCTCTCATAAGTTTTTACTTAAAGTCAATTTTATTTAATATTAGAATAGCTACCTCAGCTCTTAATTGGTTACTATTTGCATGGTATAGATATATATTTTCCTACTCGTGTCTTTAAATTTAAGGTGAGTCTTATGTAAATAATATATAGTTGGTTCCTGCCTTTCTCTGTTCCTGCAAATTGGCTCTGCATTGGCTGTTGTTCTTCAGGATTTAGCCCTCCTATCAAGAAGATCAACCCCAGGCAAATGTGAAATTCACTGTCCCCTCCATGTTCTCTAAGCCTGAGACTTATCCTGGGTTTGTGCTTGTTTGTGGTCTTAAGAAATCTCCTATTTACAGGAATTCAAATGCCCTCTCTACTCCCTATGAAATAGATTTTTTCTGTCTACTGGGTGCTCAATTTTATGACTTAAAACAGGTAAACCTTTTCCCTTCACCACTTTGTCTTAATTGTTTCTTACACTGCATTAGGAGTCAGCAGGCTGCTTCCTTCTGCCAGCAGGGCAAGTTCTAGGAATGGATGACTGAGATGAGTTTCCTTTTTCTGTCTTTCAAGCTACCACCTGATAGATTGGCACCAATATACAGAAATCCATATATGTGCATAGGGGTTACTCTGCTTTCCCTGGAACAGGGCAAATGACCCACAATGGGAGCACAGGCTGGCTTACACCATGCTGGGGAGGCATACACCTATGGTAAAAACATAAACTGTAAACATATGAGAGTCAAAACAATTTATTCATCATTTTGGCTATTAGATAAAATGTGAGTGTTCAATTAGCAAAGTAGATTGATATCTTGTCTGGTTAGTTACATAGTATTAATAGCTCAGTTAAGACTGTTAAATATTTTTATATCCCATATGACGTAATTCTTGTTTATCAGATTCTAAAGGAAAGGTAATATTGTGCCATCCATTACCACTCGGAAGAGATTCTGTGACATTTTAAGCACTAATGGAGTCTGTAAGCCATATAACACCTGATCAAGAGAGTTTGAGGTCGTAATTAAAGTGACTCAACAGGGTGAGTGTTATAAGGACAGCCTGTTTTAATAGCTAGGACAAGGCCTAAAAGTCCCTCATCTGACTTCTCCCTGGGTATCTATATCAAAACTCCTACCTGCTGCCTCACTTTTTATCATATTATTACTCAGTAATAATGTGACTTATAGTGTGACTTGAAGTGAAGCCTTTTGGATTTTCCTTGAAAGAAAAAATGTTATAAAAGAAGAGAAATCCTTGTTTTTTCATAGATTTTCTATAATCTCACTTTTCTTACTTGAAAAAGATTTGAATAATTTTGGGAGGAATTAACTGATTGCATCATGATGAGATTCCAGTATTAATTTACATTATGTTGAAACTATATGGAATTGCCATTTCTGACAGTCAAAAATAGCTAAATACCAACAATTTCATATGGTTCAAATTAATAATGAGACCTCTTATTCCTTGATCTTCACTTATGTGTCAGACACTCTGCTTGCAAAATCCATGCTTTCTTATCAATCCTTATATTAATCTCATGTGTAGTGGTAGTAGATCTCTGTCAGTAACCCCCTCCTTCACCCCTGCCAAAGCCGCCTCACACGGACCTTGTAGGCAAATGGAGTTTCAAGATCCAACCCCTATCCTACCCCTCCCTCCACACTTCTTACCAGACTGCCTCTTCTAAGTTCTCTTTCTATAGAAATCTTTGAAATCATACTGGCCAAGATACAGGAATTGTTATTGTCACACAAACTTGACAGGTGAGGACCTGGAAGTACAGGGATTTGATGAAGGAAGAAAGTTGGAACATAGTTGAGGCAGGACTTGAACCCAGGTTATACTGGCTTAAATCCTGGGCTCCTTCAACTATGACACAGTATCTCCATGCTTTATGACTTAATTGTGAAAGACAACTTAAACACATTCAGGCTAAAGTGCTTGAATTTACCTTGTTCATATAGTCAAGTGTGATTGATGGGTATGGTTGCTCTGTCCTTGTTCTCATGTAAAGTCAAAGATGTAAAGGAGCTCAGAAACTACCTGAAAGAAGTGGTTCTCAAACTTCAGTACATTTCAGTGTCACCAGGGAAACTTGTTAAATGTGAAATTTCTGGATCTCTTCCCCAAAGATTTTCCCCAAGTCTGAGAAGGATCCAGAAAAAATTAGTTTTTACTAAGTACCCCAGGTTATTCTGAGGCAGATGAGAAACTTCAGGGAAAACTTGGAGAAACATTAACCCAGTCCAATTGCCTTATTTTATAGCAAAAGAAAGAAAGTTACTCTAGGGAGGTAAAGCCTCAAAATGGACTTTTCAGCTAACAACATTGCAGCCAGGGCCTTTGAACTCCTAATTTAACAGAATGATTCCTAAACTTTAGCCACGGAACCCAGAAATGCATGTGTACTGTAAGCATTGCCATAGATTAAATAAATATCATCTCACACATGTATTATTTGTTTAGCAATATACATGTGGATGATTTTTATCTGGAGAAGTTCATTTAAAAGCATTACTGAATTCAGAGTAGGGTTCCATCACATTATTTTCTCCATCATAGCCATATTAAGTCTGCAGCATTTATAATTGGTATTTTTATTGCAGTAACATATATACATACCATTCTCAAGCAAACAATTCAGTTTCGTTAATTACTTTCACAATATTGTACTCTTCTCACCACCATTCCTTACCAAAACTTTTCCAACACTCCAAACAGAAATACTGCACCTATTAAGCATTACTCCCAACCACTCTCTCCCCTGCCCCTGGTAATGAGTACTTTACTTTCTGTCTCTATGAATTTGCATATTCTAGGTATTTCATGTAAATGGAATCAGACAATATGTGTCCTTTTGTGTCTGGCTTACTTTATGCAACATGATGCCTTCAAGTTTCATCCATGTTGTACCATGTATCATAACCTCATTCATTTTTACTGCTGAATAATATTCTGTTGTATATACATTGTTTATCTGTTCATCTGTTGATGGACACTTGATTTTCTTTCTCCTTTTGGCTATTGTGAGTAATGCTGCTATGAACATTGGTGTACAAATATCTGAGTCCCTGCTTCCGTTATCTTGTGGTTTACCCAGTAGTGGGATTTCCAGGTCATATGATAATCCTAAATTTAACAAAAGTAAGTAAATAATCATCAAACTGTTTTCCACAGTGACTGGACCATTTTACTTTCCCACCAAAAATATACAAGGGTTCATATTTCTCTGCATCCTTGTAAACACTTGTTTTAAATGTTAGCCATTCTAGTAGGTGTAAAGTGTTATCTCACTGTGGTTTTGATTTACATTTCCCAAATGGCTAATGATGTTGATCATCTTTTCATGTGCTTATTGTGCATTTGCCTATTTTCTTTGGAGAAATGTGTATTCATATCCTTGACCCTAAAATTGGGTTGTTTGATTTTTGTTGTTGAATTATAGAGGTTATTTATATATTCTGGGTATTAAACTGTTATCAGATATGCATTTTCCAAATATTTTTCCCATTCTGTACATTATATTTTCACTTTCTTGTTAATTTTGTTTGATACACAAAAATTTTTAATTTTGATGAACTCCAACTTTTAAGTATATACATACATATATGTATATAGTATATATATATATGTATATAGTTGTTGCTTGAGCTTTTGGTGTAAAGTCTAAGAAATCATTGCCTAATACAAGGTCCTGAAGATATTTTCCCATGTTTTCTTCTAAGTGCTTGTATTAGTCAGCTAAAGGAGTGCTGATGCAAAATACCAGAAATTGGTTGGTTTTTATAAAGGGTATTTATTTGCGGTAGAAGCTTACAGTTACCAGGCCATAAAGCATAAGTTTCTTCCTTCACCAAAGTCTGTTGCCACGTGTTAGAGCAAGACAGTTGCCGATGTTTGCCAGGGTTCAGGTTTCTTGGGTTCCTCTCTTCCCGGGGCTCTGTTTCTCTCTGGGCTCAGCTCCTCTGTTTCCTCTACAAGGTCAGCTATAGCCTATCAGCCAAATGGCTCATCTCTTCTGGGGCCTTTTCTCCTTCTTCATGACCAAGCTCCTCAGCTTCAGAACTCCTACTCAAAAACACTCCAACTCTGTCTTTTGCCATGTCTTTTATCTTTGAGACCCCACCCACCAAAGGGTGTGGCTCATCATCCTACTGATGTGGCCCAATTAAATCCCTAATCATAACTTAATCATGCCCAGATAAACAGACTAGTTTACAAGCATAATCCAATATCTATTTTTGTAATTCATAACTATATCAAACTGTCAAACTGCTACAGCACTTTATAGTTTTAGCTCTTATTTTTAAGTCTTTAATCCAATTGAGTTAACTTTTTTATGTGGTTTAAGGTAGATGTCCAATGTAGCATTTATTTTCAATATTAAACAAGATTCCTCTTGTTTGGTACAAGTGGAAGTCATTGTCTAGTGGCCCTTTCCCTAGCTCTGGCTCCTGTTTCATCCTTTATATTGGGTGGAAAGAAGATGGTGTAATCAGATCTCCACCTGTCATCTTGCCTAGATCAATTGCAGACATTAGAAATCAGTCAAGGCCTTGGAAATGGTGGCTTCTGGAGAACATTCTGTTTGAAGATCCTTTGGAAGTGTCATTCAATCTTCAGTTTCCTTTTTGGGCCATCCAACACCAAGTATGAACTCCTTGCACTTGGTGAAATATTCACATCTTGCGTGGCACAGTACCTGTATCTACATATGAGACTTGTGGACCTGGGAAGTTTGTACATATATTTGGGAGCATGCTGTATTGCCTTCTGTCAATGTAACTATCTCCATAAGTTTTCATATCTTAGTTCAAAGAGAAAATTTTTATACACCTTAACTGCAACTGTTGGTGTCTTTCCATCAATCATTTCCCATAGTCCTTTGTGACAACCGTGTACTGACATTCCTAAGCAGGATGCAAGTCTCTACAAATGCAAGGAAAGGTCCTAAAATGTCTATGGTACCCTGCAGCATTCTCTGCTCGAGCCAATTCTTCCATTTCTTCCTACCTGTATCACCCCTGCTTAATTATTTTCTAGATGCTTATTTTGCTTTTCAACATTTAATTTATGGTTCTATTAGATGAGTATCTATTGGTTAGGCTTTCAAGACCTTACTCCATCTGTCAAAAGCCTACCCTTCTTTGAAGAACTGCACATCCCCACACTGCTATGGTGTAGTTCAGTAGGAAATTACATGTGGCCTTCCTTACCTGCTTTAGTTGACTAATTGTGCTCAGTGGCCTATCAATGCTGGTTTTCAGCATGCCCTCATATGATCAAATTCCCTTTCAACCAGGATTTCAACATGGCACAAATGATTTTGGGGTGCAAATATAAACAGAATGATAAATTACAGGTGCTCATGGAATCTACTTGACAAAGGTTTACTCAAAAATCTGCCCTTCTCAATTCCATTATGTTAGATTTCCTGAAATCAGTTAAATCTTAGGAAACTGAAGATTAAATGCTGTTGGGATCTCAAAAATGACTTTTTTTTTACTAGATTAAAATTGCCTGAAAGCCTGAACTAACTGTTTACCAGGAATTATACCCCAAAACTCCAGGTCAAAAATATCATGTGTGGTGGTTTGAAGCTATATGTACCCCAGAAAAATATGTTCTTAAAGTTAACCCATTCCTGTGGATGTGGACCCATTGTAAGTAGGATCTTTTGGTGAGTAGGTTCTTAAGATGTGACCCACTTCATTCAGGGTGGATAAAGAGGTCTTAATCCTCTTACTGGAGTCCTTTATAAGAGAATGAAATCCAGACAAAAAAAAGAGAAAGTCACAGAAGCAAGAAGCTGAAAGCAATGAAACCCAAAAGAGAAGGGAGAGACCAGCAGACACCACCATGTGGCTTGCCTGTGATAGAAGAATCCAGGATCACTGGCAGCTGGTGACTGAGGATAAAGCATTGCCTGATGATGCCTTAATTTTGGGCATTTCTCTTAGTCTTGAAACTGTAAGCTAAACTAATAAATCCCCACTGTTAAAAGCCATCCCATTTTTTATGGCAGCCTAGCAAACTAGAACTTCGTGTTATCCATTTAAAAAAATCTTTCTGTGGCACTACGCTTGGGCCACTTCTAACTACCAATACATTTTCTTTTCATTCGTATCCTTTTCTTCTTTTCTTCAATCTTGCTCTTAAACACCCTGTCTCTCTCTGGTGCGCTATGCTTATTTTATGGCATTTTGCATGTCTTTTTGTATTTCTTGGCCCTACCTCTGTCCTCTCCTCATGTGATTGTCCATCTAAAAAGAAAAACAAGAAACTTTAGTTCATACTAAAGTGTATTGATATCAGATAATTATAAAATAATTTATATATATATAAACAATTGAGATCTAATACTCTGGGAAGATTTATAATGTGTGATTTTGATTTCAAGTAGCCTGAGAAAATTATTATAGGCATTCATGATCTTTTTATAATTTGAAGGGGAAAAAGTGATTATTTTATTTTGTTGTATGCACTCTAGATAAAGCCTGTATGAAGCAAAACCATGCACTGACAAAGTGAATCAGACAGTTTTAAAATATGAAAATAAAGAGACATTTACATACCTGGAAATATCCCAACTAAAGAGCCTAACCATGTCTGTGAGATGGCTCGGGATTTTTGAGAACAAGATTCTTTGAAAAATATAATCGTGCTACACTGGAGAGATGTTAGATTCTCTTGAATTTTTGGGCTCAGATATAAATCAACTGATCTAAATATAAGGAAGTTGCTTTGTGAATTCAAAATGCATTAGGACATTTTACCCTCATTCCTATGGGAATGGCTTGTCTGGGAGAAATGTGTCTGGGGTCATGTTTTGTTTGGCTTGAAGGGAACTTGAAGACTGAAGGGCAGAGAAGGTTCTGCTTTGATTGTGGTAATGTCAACACATTTTTATTTGCTACAAGTCTAGTTACTCCTGGCCAGGAGGGAAATGTGGTTGTGCAATGAGAGATTTTCTGGATGAAGAGAGGAACACATGGTAGCTTCAGGTTTCCTGCCACATTCTGGACTGAATGTAAAAATATATATCTATCATTTTTAGGATGCTACATTGACTATAGGTGGTTCAGATACAGTTTAGAGAAGACCCTTCAAATGCTGATGAACTTCCAGAGTTGTACCTCTTAATATAGGATGAAACCAACAGACAGGGAACAAAAACAGTTGGGTTTACAAAATGGTCAAATTGGGTAAATGTAATCCCAAAGGAGGCAAGGAAAAGCCCTGGCTTTGCCTTTTCTTACTTTAAGGAAAAGCACTTTGATCTGAGCCAATGACATTTTCCAATTCCTGAGCTCTGAAAATGCCATTTGATTTCTGCAGATGGTAAAGTCTCCCAACAAGAAATGAAAGCAAAAATATTATGGAGTCTCTCGGGAAGACGAAATTATGTAATTTTATGGTTAGAAGGGAAAAGTGGAGAAAAACATGTGCCTAGCATAGGTCAGATAGCAAGCTGCATGCTTAGAATCAATTCTTACCTTTAATTCTCTCAACCACCTTACCAGTTCCGTGCTATTACCCCCATTTTATTGATGAGTCTGAGGTTCAGAGTAGCTTCCCCAAAGTCACACAACTAATAAGCATGTGAGAAGACCCTCCACTCCTTACTATCTCTGTCTGGTAGGACACAGAATTAAGCCAAATTCTCAGACTCAGGGTCAAGTGCTTCAACCAGGACTGCTGCCCAGGAGGACTTCAGAGAGCCATGGTTTCCTCCTTCCAAACAAACAGACTGGGTTTTCACTACCAAACAGGACCTGTATTCAGGGCTCAGGAATGAGTTCTTGGTGCTGTCCCAAGCTTACCACTTCTCTTGTTGCCTAATCCGTAGGACCAAATTTCCAGTTAGGTCCCTCCCCCTAAATTAAGTTCATTAACTGTGCCAGTCCTCATGGACTATTGATGGGGCCCTCATTCCCTATGTAGCTCTTTCTCCTATCCTATCCCCTGGCTACTCTAGGGTCTTTGTTCTCCTTTGTTACCAACCAACCCAAGTTTTCAATGAAAAACCCATAATGACTTGAGCCCTTGCTCAAGAACAGGTAATGTCTGAATGTTTCCTACCAGAAATGACCTACTGGTCATCCAGTCTACTATGCTTGAAAATTTTTAGTGATTAATTCCCTTCCGAAAGCAAGATCATTTTGTGTTTGAATACTCTGATCTTTGGAAATTCATTCTTTATATTGAGCCTAAATCTTCCTTACTATAAGTTTTACCCACTGGTCTAGGTTCTCAGAAAAGTTAAGTGATTTTTTTTTTCACAATCATGCAGCTAGTAGATGACAGAGTTAAGCATCATTTCTCACTGGTGCAAACTAGAAGAACTTGGAATTGAGTCAAGTTCTCAGGCTCATTCAATCAAAAACACATTTTGCACACCTAGTGTGTGTCAAGCACTGGTCTAGTTGCTTGGGATATATCAATGGACAGAAGCTATGACAAAATGCCTTCAAATCTTTGAAGACAGTTATCTTTTTAACATTGAGTCATCTCCAGGTTTACAGACTTAATATATACCATTCTTTCTATCTATGATTTTACTTCATCATCATTAATAGGAAGCATCACTAGAATATGCATGGCAGAAGAGCAGGGATCATATTGTTTTTCTTATGATTACATCCCCAGTGTCTAAGAAATAGTTGCACTCAATAAATATTTGTTGAAAATTAATATGAATAAATCTTGCCAATTTCTGGAGCTCTTCTAATTTGGACTGGAATTTGAACTGAATCTCTTAGCTAGAATATATAACTTTACTTTCTGAATAAAAGAAAATTAGTGAAATAGGAACCTTTTTACGTTATGGGAAAATATTCATGAGGTGTCCCTTTAAGGATGCTACTAAAAGTAAGAGTATAAGTGGTCTTATCAGTTCAAAGGTGGGCTTTGCAAGTAAAATAGCTTAAAATTACAGACAAATCAGAGATCCTGTGAATAGTGAAAATGAGAAATGCAACACATCTAAAAAGTGTGCTGGATACCATGAACTTTAGGCTTATTTGTCCAAGTAAAGAATTTTCAGAAGAGTAAAATCCCATTTTACTATTATTATCCGCCGTATGTCTTGAACTATAGCTCCCATCAAAAGAACCTACCATATCTGCATGGGTAGTTTTTAAAATAATATTTGTTTTCTCATTTGAACTCTTAGTATTTAGTATCAACACCAATTGTTTGTCAATTAACTCTTTTCTATCCTCTGGCATCTCTTCAACTATTTTTATATATTTTTGTGTTATTTTACTTTTCTTGGGTGTGTTCTTTGTTTCTCTAACCAGAAAAAAATACTTTTTGTAAGAAATGAAATGTTTTTCACTTATTTGCATGTTTTACACACACCAACTATATTAATCAGGGTGGACCAAAATGCTGTAACAAATAGGCCCACAAATGTATAATGGCTTAAATATAATAAAAGCTTATATCTTACTCATTCAACCAAGGCATGTGTTCCTGACTCAAGAACATCTTTCCTTTACATGTAAATTTAGGCACGCAGCACCTTTCAACATGTAGTCCCTCCATTTGGACCTTGTGGTCTCCTGAGTCAAGATAGCAAGAACTGAAAGAGCATAGAGAATCTACAGCCCCTTCTTAAAAGCTTGGCTCACAAATGCAGACATCACTTTTGGTGTCTTATTGGAGAGATGAGTTACATGGCCACACTAGAAGCATGGGGGCTAGAAGATGTAGTCCTTTCTTGGACAGCCATTTCCCTGGCACAACTCTATATTCTAGAAGGTAAAAACGGAATTTGATGGATGGTCAGCTGTCTTTGCTAAGCTCAAAGTAGGGCTTAACAAATATTTGTTGATGTGTTTATATCAGCAGCAAAGATTAAATTGTTTTATTTCTCCTTGGAACAGTGCTATTAAACACCACTTAGAAATTTTAGAAAATTCTATAATGGTATGCACTAGATTATGCATTTCTTCAACAATGATTTGAAAGGTTGCTGATGTTTATCTAGGGAGATGTGAAGCAATTTAATATTATTAATTTCTAACAAACAGATAAGATTTACAAGAATTGTCAAAGCTTAAAGCTCCAAATAATCATTCTTCACAAAAGAAAATTTATTATGCCATTATGCTTATTTCTATCAGGGTTCCAATAGTGCAATCACTGTTTGCTATTAAATTTTTATTGCACATTTAATTTATCTTTCCCTCTAGTGGGGAAATGCATAAGAGAATTCATTTGACACTGGTATCATCTCCCTTCTCTTTTTCCCATCACTTCTGCTCCCTCTGAAAGAGATAGGAATATATTTGTATCTCGGTATTAATTATAAAGGAGCTGAGGAAAACAATGCTTGCTGGCACCTGAAAGGAATTATCCAGCCAGAATTAGCTTGATGGAGAACCAGTGAACTTCCATCCATTTTCAGTGGTTTATAAAGAATTCAGGAAAAAATCCATTTATAAGCTACAGGCTCGCTTTTCATTGATTAAAATAGAAAGAAATTTTTGTTTCCAAATATTAAAGACACACTGCTTGTTAGAAGTTGGGGTAGCGGGGCTATTTAGTTGATAAAGTGGTGTATTGAAAATGAAGTTTTGTGCTTCCGAAGGATATCTTTTTTGTGGAAAGCTAAACAATCTCTTCCCTGACCCTCTGCCTGTCCCAGAGACTCGTATAAGTTGGAATGAGAGGAAAGCAATGATACAGGATACAAAAAGAAACAACTTTTCAGTTGCCAATTCTTTTTCTTTAATAGGGCCTCATGGAAACACCGCCAGCGTTGGTACAGTGAAGTCGTTCTCTTGAGATTCAGAAAGATTTCTAGTTCTCGGGCCCCATTCACCAAGGCAGAAGTCAGATTGTATTATTAATTAATTTGGAACTTCTGAGTCTCACAGGAATTGATAACACACTGAAGCTAGTTTTCCCTCTTGAACAACTACCAAAGTTTTGTTGGTATTTTGGATAGACCTTGAACTTGACACGATATCATTGATCCCATTTCTGGTGCCTCAGCAAGGTTATATTTTTTTCTTTGACTTAAAATGGAGGCCTGCGTGACTCAACTGCTGAACTCAAGGGGAAGTGCATAGTTGTACTACCTCTCCCAGAAAGAATCTCTGAACCCTTGAAAGGGTGGTGGTGATGACTTTAATATGCCTTCATTTCCCCACTCCACCAAGAGAACTTTGTCTCTAGATCATGCAGAGTGTCCTTAATCTACATACTTGCCAATGAATATATCTGTGTGTTTCATTATAGGCATTGAAATCAATGCCCTGGAGCATGGTGTAATTAGTGCTCCAGAAGAAACAGGATTTAGATCTGACATTTACAGGTTTTGGTACTGGACGGTGGCTTGGGACTTATGTGATTCTGAGTCATTTTTCCATCTTTCCGTTATTACCTGGATGTAACAGCCAGTTGAGGAAGACTGAATACCCCACCGAAATCGAACTGCCTTCCCCATTCATCTTCTGAAGACAATGTTCTGGAAGCTCATAAATTGCATAGAGCCTTGGCACACCATCCAGCATGGTTTCTGCTTTCGCCATGACATTCCCTTGCAGCCACACTCTCTAAAGTCCCCCTGTCAGCTTCAGAATTACCAATGAGCAAACTCTTCCTTCCATTACCGATTACTGCTAGGGGGACTGGCCAGGCTTTTGGTATCTTAGGCATGTGGGTGTGGCACCTCTCTGTGGGTGATGACCAATACCAGTACCTGATCCCCAGAAGGTGCCCAGAATATGTTATCTCTGTGTTCTTTAATACTTTGGCCTTTTTGTTTCAAAGCCTTAGGAGACCCCTCAGCCAACCCTTTTCCTTGAACTGATTCCCAAGCTCCCTCTTTTGAATCCCTAAGACATACACACACACACGTGTACCACACACACATACACACATGTATACCACATACACACGTGTACCACATACACACGTGCACAGTTACACACACACACATACACACATACACATAAATATATATACACACTCAAAACACATACACACACATATAGAAATGGGTTTTATAAAAGGTTCATTGATTATCAGTACCTGACACCTACTCAAACTCATTCAAGGTAAAGGAGGTGATTGGGAAGGAGTTAGTTGTTTTAAGGAAATAACAGGCCCTCTTTGTTAACCTTCAAAGGGTCAGGAACTAGCAAGTCTCTTTCTCTGCTTCCCAATTAATATAATTTATGAGAAACTTTGACTTACATGGTACAGACTCCAGCCTTGACTTTACGTGAATGTTTGTTTCAAACACACACCATCAGCTCTGTTAAGTTTTAAGTCTTTTTGTTCAAATTCTTAAATTCTTCAATTCAGGCAATGCCACGAATCTGTAGCTGCACAATGTAGTCAGAGCCTGTTAAAGTTCATTGAAATTCTGAACACATAATGCCATTAACTAGGAAAAGGTATTTACTTTATTATATACATTTTAAACAATAAATTATTGGAGAAATTATAAAAGAAAAAATAGAAACTACAGAATAATCAGGAAAGGTTTTGTCAAATATTTTCATGTAGAACTGAAATAAAGAAGGGCTTTTTTTTTGTTTTGTTTCTCAGGTTTCTGAAAAAATTTCCTAGGTATAATCTGATTTGTATTCTGAATTTAAATTAGCTGTAAAATCTGTATAATAGAAAACCATTTTTTTCTCCTTTGCTAAATAAGTGTTGAGTAAATAAAAAATATTGGTTTTAAAAGACCATTGGATGATAAACTTGCCCAGTGTCCCTCCTTCTTTCAGGCTGCCTGTGTTTGCATCTGGCAAGTAGAAAGATGCAAGTAGCAACTTCTGACTCCAATTGCCAAAAGCTGTGTTAAGGAATTTGCCCAGCAGCCTGTGTCAGGTCATCAAACCCTGACTGCCCTGGACAATGGGCTTGGCCGAGGGTTCCCTTGCCAGGAAGAGAGGCTATTAAGAAAATGGGTAGGGAAATGAGAATATGCATCAGCAGCCTACAGCTTTGTCTCTGCCAGGTTGACAACTGGCTCCCACCTGCAGTCACAGGGGAAAATAGATCCCTGGATCTGAGCAGAGGCTAATCCTTTATCAGGCTGTTCTGCTTTTTAGTTTGATTTCCTCCCAGCATGCTGCCTCCCCACAGAGGCACGTATCGCCTTTCTGATTTGGTTTGGCAGCATTAATCTAAAGAACATGTTTAATAGCCCAGGCATGGTAATTTGCATGGATTTTTTTTTTAAATAGCTGCTGGTCCTTGTTAACACTGAAGACCTTGAGGTTTATAAGGCCTTGCTTCAGCCTGGAGCCTGGGTTCCCCTCCAAGGTTCTGAGTGCCTGCAGCTGCTCCCCGCACTGCTTTGTGCTCATGGCCACATTCTAATTCAGGGCAATTGCCTGTTGTCATTGTGGAATTAATATATGTGGCTGGAGAGTGGAAGGTGGCAGCACCTCTAGGCAAGCTGTCTCCCTTGCTAACTCATCGTCTGCCTCACGGGGTCAGGCTCCTGTGGTCCCCAGAGCTGTGACTCTACAGGCAGGACCTGTCTCTATGTAGAAGTGACGGATTGTATTGTTTGGGAATTCCTGGCTGAGGCTACTGTCAGATGCACTGAAAGCAACGGTCATCAGTGGAGGGAGAATGAGCAAAGGGCTTACCTTAGAAGCCGTGTGCCTTCCTTTCCTGATTTGGTGTCACTTGCCATTAGCATTGACAGCACACAGTGATGGGACCTTCACCTCTCCTGACTTCTCTAATTCTGTCAAAGGCTCGCCAAGGTCTTCTCCCTGGCAGCTGTTGAGACTTGGAGTCTCAGCATCCTCTTTAATTCCTTCCTTTTCCAGAAAATTAATACCTATAGCCGCTCTTGTTTCTCCATGCACAACATTATTTTCTGGACAACATTCCTCTCTCCAGTCAAGGTCTTCTTTCACACTGTTATACGAAATAACAGTGGAGAGCCAGTAAAAGTAGACTTTCATGTAAACAAGTGACTCTCCCCACTTGTTTCGGTGTGACTCAGAAATAAGGCTTTTTACCTGTGGGAAATGGGTCGAAACATTTTTATTATTGGGCCCACTAGCTCTAATGATTTGTATGCTGATTTTCTGAGGCACTGCTACTGGGTACAGAATGTCTCATCATTTGTAATGCCCCCCCAAAACTTGAATGAGCTTGAGGCTAGAAATTGGGTAAAGAAAAAGAAGAAAGCATTAAAATAGAAAACAGAAAACAAAAAGAGACAAGTGTGCAAATCTCAGCCACTTTATAAGGTTCACGTTGTCTCATGTTCACCGTGAAACCTAGCACCACACACAGATGTTGTCTTCTCTAACATCCATAATCCCCCAAATTTTACTGTGAAATATGTGACTTACATTTGTATAGCCTTAGATTGGTTTCTAAGTCTTTAAACACTGTTTTTTTTCCCCTCTAAACTAGGATGTAAGGGCCTTAGGGGCAGAGGCTGTATCTTACTTGGAACAGACTGAAGAATGGAATGGATTGAGCCTTGAACATTTTTTCTGAGTTTCAATTACAAACCCTAAAGCAAGCATGAGAAAAAGCCAATTATTGGAGTGTTATTGATATGTTATGAAAAGCATTGCTGATTTATTTATGCCTCCAAGTCATTCTAGAAAGTGATTTGAGGCTGCTTATCTCTATCGATCTTTCTATCTACATACATATAGTGGGGATAAAAATAAAAAAAGGTGAGGAAATGGCAACAAAGGGAGAATTAAATTAGGAAAATAGAATGAATAGAGAGGTTTGAGAACACATAATGAATATCACAAGACACTATTCAACTGACAGAATGAGCTTTAAATTTGGTTGTAAATTTACCAGTAGCCACAGCAAAGGGGAAACAAACTGTGGAAAAAATTACGGTGTCCATAAAATGAAAACTAAAGGCAGGAAAAGCCCCATTATTTCTGATTCTCAGTCTGAGTAACTTACAACTTCTGATTCCAAAGAGACACTGACTTGATGCTGGGACAATGTTATTGGCAATATTTTCAACAATTGACAAGTTTCTCTTTGCATTCCCTAAGACATGCTAATGGCATGTTCTTTAACAGGAGTTCTATGAGAACTCTAGACAATGCATCATGCAGTAATATTTGTCTTGCTGAAATGGAGAGTGCAGAAGTTTTATGTTATTTATACATCAATAAGCATTGGTAATCAACTCATTGAAGACTGGGAAACTATCACTAAAGTCACTGATGTGTCCCTGAATAGGTCATAAAATTTCCCACAAAGAGGAAGTCTGAGTGTGCATGTAAAGATGTAGGTAGGAAAAATCATCTCATTTGAAACAATTAAAATATAATTATAATCTAAAGATTCATTACCATGTCTTCCATATTAGCAAATGAGACAAATAGGGTCAAACTTTATCAATAACCACACGTCTAAACTGGTCTCCAGGGAAGGAATAAAGGGATAAAAATGTTGGTGTACAGGTCTCCACGAATTCACATTTAGGAAATTATTGATTTGAGACTTTTCCTATTTCCTAATGTGTGATTCTGGGGTTATACATTTCCTTCTCAGCACTGCTTTGCCTATGTCCCACAAATTTTGATATATTGTATTTTCATTTTCTTTCAGTTCAATGTGTTACCGGATTCCTCTTCAGACTTCCTCTTTGATCAGTGGATTATTTAGAAATGTGTTATTTAGTTTCCAGTTGTTTGGAGATTTCACTCTTTCTGTTAGTAATTTCTGGTTTGATTCCATGTGATCATAGAACACACTCTTTATAATTTCAATTCTTTTAAATTTGTTGAGGTTTATTTTGTGGCCCAGTATATGGTCTATCTTGATATATGTTTCCATGGGCACTAGGAAAAGAATGCATATTCTGCCATTGGTTTTGGACTGTTCTATAAATGCCAATTCTATCCTATTGGTTAATCATGTTGTTGAGTTCTTCTTTATGCTGTTGATTATATGTCAAGTTGTTCTAGAAACTGTTAAGAGAGGGTATTGGAATCTCCAACTATAATTGTTAATGTGTTAATTTCTTCTTACAGTTCTATTAGTTTTTTCCTCACATATTCTGTATCACTGTTGTTTGGTGAATATACATTTAGATTTGCTATATCTTTTGCTGAATTGATCTTTTCATCATTATATAATGTCCCTTTCTGTCTCTGCTAATTTTCTTTGTTCAGAAGTCTGCTTTATCTAATATTAATATATCCTCTCCTACTTTCCTTTGATTAACATTTACATGATATATCTTTTTCACCCATTTACTTTCAACTTTTCAACTTGCCTGCATCATTACATTTGAAATGAGTTTCTTGTAGACAGAATATAGTTGTAGACAACATATAGTTGTGTCATGTTTTTAAATCCACTATGCCAATCTCTGTATTTTAATTAATGTATTTAGATTATTGACATTTAATGTAATTACTGACATGTGAGAGTTAGGTCTGCCATTTTAGGTTTTGTTTTCTGTTTGTTCTCATTGTTTTTCATTTCTGTTTTCTGTTTCTTGTTTTCCTTTATTTTTTAAAAACATTTTTTAAGAATCCCTCTTTGATTTATCTATAGAGTTTTTGAGTGTATATTTTTGTATAGTATTTTAGTGGTGGCTCTGGATATTATATTATATTATATTATATTATATTATATTATATATATAACTTATCACAATCTACAGGTATGATTTTACCAGTTCAAGTGACATGTAGAAAACTTACCTCCTTTTATGTCTCATTTGTCCTTCACATTTATTATATAATTATCTTTTTAAAAATTTCCTCTGCTTATATTTAGAACCATATCATATTTATATATCATTTTACAAATAAATAAATAAATAAATAAACTTGTATAAGGAAAAAAAAAAAGAACCATATCAGACAGTGTGGAGTTTTTGCCTCAACCATCAAGTATAACTTAGAAAACCCTAGAGAAGGAAATCTTATTGTATTTACCCATACTTTTGCTTATTATGTTATTTTTCTTTTCCTCTTAAGTTTCCTTCTTTTATAGTTTCCTTTATGTTTAGAGAACTTCCTTTAGCCATAAAGTAGACTGATGGCAATGGAATTCTCTTAATTTTCCTTCATCTGAGAATGTCTTCAATTCCCCTTTGTTCCTAAAGAATATTTTTACTGGGTAGAGAACTCTGGGTTAACAGTTGTTTTCTTTTAATACCTGGAAAATATTGTGCCACTTTCTTCTGACCTCTCTGTTTTCAGATGAGAAATATACCATTATTCAAATTGATTTTCCTCTAGAGATTAGGTGCCATTTTTCTCTGTATGCTTTATATATATATTATATATATATATATATATACGCATATATATGTATATATATATATATATATAATATATATATATATCTGTCTAACTAACTAACTATCTAGGCTTTAGTTTTCAGAAGTTTAATCATAATGTTTCCTGACTCTGTCAGTTCATATATCATCAAATTTGGGAAAATTTCAGCCATTATTTCTTCAAGTACTTTTAGCCTGCCATCTTTTCCTTTCCTTCTAGGACTCTGATGTTATGAATGTTAGATATTTTAATATGGCCCCACAGGTTCTTGAGGCTCTGCTCATGTTTTTCAGTTTATTTTCTCTCTTTTGTTCAGATTGGGCAATTTCAATTGCGCTATCTTCCAGTTCACTGATTCTTTCCTCTGTCCTCTCCAATCTGTTGTTGCACTCATCCACTAAAATTTTATTTTAGTTATTGTATTTTTAAGTTCTAAAATTTCCATTTGGTTCTTGTTTATATTGTCTCTTTATTTGCAAAGATTTTCTATTTCTTTACTGAAGTTTTCTATTTTTTTATTTGTTTCCAGAATGTTTGTAATTGCTTGTTGAAGAATTTTTATCATGGTAGGTTTAAAATCCTTGTTACATAATTCGAACATCTGTCATTGTGGTGATGTCATCTATTATTGTCTTTTGTCATTCAGTTTGAGATTCTCCTGGTTCTTGGTATGACAAGTGATTTTCAATTGAAACTTAGATCTTTTCATATTTTTGTTATAAGACTCTGGATTTTATCTAAACTTTGGCTTTTAGCTGGCTTTCTTTGACATCACTATGGCAAGGGAAGAGGATTGCACCACCTTCTTGCTTCCATGTGGAGGAAGAAGTCCAGGGTCCCTACTTGCTGTCTATTTATACCCAAGAGTGTATAAAGATACTACTGGGCAGGGGTGTGAGGTTCCCCACATTGTCTCCACTGTTACTGCAGCAGGGTAGCCTTGTTGCTGTTGGGTGATGGTGAAAATTCCTCAAGTAGGCCTCCACTGAAACCATCCCAGTGGAGAGTGGGAGGGGCACCTTATAACTGCCAGGTAGGGTAGAAGTTCAGGTTCCCATGAGATCTCCACTGACACCACAGGGAACAGGAGGGCTTATTACCACCTGGTGGTGATGAAGGTGCTGTCTCATTAGTTGACCTTTTGGAGGTATTGGTTGCCTTGTTACAACCTTGCTAGTGTGGAAGTCTAGGCTCCCCTCTTGGTCTTTGCTGGCAGTGTGTGTTGAGGTAACAGTTTCAGTTTTCTTCTGTGGTGTTTGGCTGAAAATGAGTGATTACTGTATAAAAGCTTACTGTCCTGCTAGGCTGTCCTTTTCCTGGTCCTTTGCCTAGAGAGAGTAGACTTTTTTGGGACCATTATTGTCTGCATCTGTTGGAATATCTGCATTGCCAGCTTCTTTAGCTGCAAATCTGGAACTAAAAGACCAAAAGAAAACCACGGGAACTCACCACTGTAGTTCTTGGTCCTAAGGTCTCTGGCTAGTCTGCCTTATTCTCTTCACCTTTTAGCATCTTCTTATGCTTATTTTAGATATAATATCTAGAGTTTTTAGTTGTTCTTGGTGGGAAGAATAGGGAAAAGTACACCAATTACATCTTTCCAGAAGTGTAAGTCCTCTATAATAATATATAGGAAGTGTTTGTCACAAAGGAGGCTAAATAAAATGTGACAGGATAATTTACCAACATATTAACTTTTATTTCTCCTTCTTGTATTTCTCTTTCTTCCTCACTTCACCTAAATTACAGGATCTGATTCCCTTCTTGTCAGACTGTTAAGGGTCTCACAATCACTATATTTTATGAATGAACTGTAATGCTAGGCTAAAGGTAAGATCCAGAGAAGAATTTCTGGAATTCTGAAATTCTGGAAGTTCAAAAACAAAAGACTAGAGTAAACAATCAGAAAGGGACTTGATTTGCAGATTCACATTTAAAAAATAACCAGATATATTTGGGTAATTGCAGTTGGGAAAAACTGATTATTAGTTTTCCCACTCAACATTTTTTATAACTACTATTTCTTCCCTCTTCTTTGTTTTCACAGTTTCTCTTGCCATTCTAGAAAGTGCCTACTTTGTTTTTGTAAAAAAATCTTACACAAATGTCACCTTTGCTGCTACCAATGAGAAGAGATCATTTTCTGTTCCAGTATTATAATTCAAAATTAATTTACTAATCTCATTACCAAACTGGGAAGTTAGTAGAATATATCAGAAAAAGGACAAAATTAGTAGAATATATCAGAAAAAGGACAAAAATTACAAGTCAGTTAATACTGGGACTCTTTCTAATTATAGATATTGTTTATGTTCATTGAGAAGGATATAAAAAACATACAAAGGTACAAAAAGAAGATATAAACTAAAAATTTCACTAGCAGAAACAACCAATGTTAACATTAGTGCATTTCTTTCCATTATAAATCTCTGTGTGTATATGTATGAGTACACACACATATTTTATAGTCCAATTTCTGCCAAGTGAAAGTGCACACACACAGAGACTTAATATCATATTATAGGCAATTTTCTATGTTTGTAACCATCTTTATTAAAATAATATTTATGGTAATTATACCATCTTTTTATTTATCCTTTTCCCAATATAAATAATAATCAGTAATTTAATAATCTTTGATCACTTAAACCTTTGCTAATGTTTTTGATTACTTCCTTAAGATAGATTTTTTTGAAGAATACCAATTTTCATAACACAAATTTATAAACTCATTAATACTACATTGTCAGATTTATTGGTATAAAAGTTGGGTTAATTTGCAAACTCATCAAGAAGACTTCAGGGTACCTGTTTGTAAAGTTTTCCAGGGATGCTTTGACAAATAACACACAGAGGGTTGACTTGAGGAAAGGAATTTATTGTGTCACAGATTTGGAGGCTAGAAGTCCAACATCAAGGTACTAGCAGGGCTTGCTTTCTCCTAGCATCTCTAGCTTTCCTGCAATTCTCTATCACATGGCATCTCTCTCTCCTTCTGTCTGATCTTCTGGTTTCTGCTGACTTCTAGCTTCTACTTCCGTACCCAATTTCCTTTGCTTATAAAGACTTCATATTATAAGCAATATAATCTGATTAACATTAAGGCTCATCCTGTTTCAATTTGACCTCATCTAAATAGGATCTTTAGAGATCCTAGTCACAAAAAAATCCATACCTTAACTAATAATAACATCTTCAATGCCCTATTTACAAATAAATTCACACCCACAGGACCAGGGTTTAGAACTTGAATATATCTTTTGTGGGAGATACATTCAATACCTGACACTGTTTTATTACATGGACTATTATTATATTTTAATATTTGCTTTAAAATATATGCTGATATTTTAAATGTAATATTTTTTTCTAATTTGCTTTTTAAATCGTAATTGAGATGGAATGCTTATTACCGTTTGCATTTCTACTTTTGTGACTTATTCACATTACCCATTTTTCATTAGAGTTTTATTTTTTTATCTTGTTGATTTTTAAGAAATGTGTATATCTAAGGACATCAAACCTTTGTTATATTTGTTACAAACATATTGTTTGTTACTTGAATTCTAAGGTTTTTTGATGTTTTGATATTCAAATGTTTTAAAATTTCTTTAATGAAATTTCTCTATCTTTTTTATTTCATCAGTTTCTTCTACAATTAGAAAATGCTTAGATCTGATAAATATTATCCAATTTTCTTCTATATTTAAATGGCTACATTATTTGTATTTAAGCCTTTTATTCTTCTGGAGTTCATTTCCGTGTAGGGTCTGAGAAAGCTTGTTTTATTTTTCCAAAATAATTAAGCACCTGCTGAGTTATTTGTTAACAATATTTACCTTCCATATTTATTTGAAATGCCACAGTTAAAATGTATTAAATTTAAATACTTAGTAGTGGCTATGCTTGAGTTTTCATTCCTCCTTCTTTGCATCTAATGTTTATAAGAGGACCATTTCAAATGTTGCATTTTGATGTATCTTATTATAATAATAGACGGTACTAAAAGTCTTCTGCATTTCGGTTTCAAAATTGTATTAGCTTTTTTTTTAGCTATCTGTTATTTCAGACGAACTTTAAAAATTGCTTCACCAATTTCTGCACTCTTATACAAAACAAAACAAAAATTAAAGCAAGCAAGCAAACAAAAAAATCACTCAGTTTATGTTATATAGTTGCACTAAACCTATACATTAATTTTGGAGGAATTAGTTGACAGGGTAATACTCAGTCTTCACTTCCCAGATGGTGACACATATCTCGATTTATTCTAGTCTTCCTTTCCTTTTCTCAACAATGTACTGCTCCACAGATAAAAGCAGAAGTGTATGTGGGGAGAAGGAGGGAGCTAACAATCTGTAAAGGCTGTCAAATTATTCTCAGGATCTCTTACAGGGTCCAGCTCTCAGCTTTGAAAATGGTTTTGCTAATATGCCTTGAATAGACTAAAATCAAATGTTCTCAGAAGCCTGATGCATACAATATGCATACAATTAGAATTTCAGTTTTCTGATTTACAAAGAGGAAGTACATGTAGAGGAAACTGGAAAGCATTGTTGCTCCATTAGCACCCTCTCAGGGGAGGCAACAACGGAGCCGAAGAATGCTTTCTAAGTCTGCAGTCAGAACAAGGGATTTGTGTTATGTGCTTTAAATTCTGGATGAAATCAGGCTTTATCAGGCTGATAATTCCATCTTTTCCACAGGTGTACACCTGCAGAAGGTGATTCTTTTTAAATGTATTTTTCTATATAAGCTATATTTTCTGTTTTGTTTCCCTTTAATATTTGGAAAATATCCTAATTTATGTCATAGCTTTTAATTTTTAATTGTACTTAGGCTTCTGGTTCAATTGGTGTATTGAAAATACACATTCTCTTCTCTCCTTTTCGACACACCGATTAAAATAATAGTAAGGAACAAGAAAGTCATAGAGCTAGAAGATCAAAGAGAGCAGCAAAGGGGTCTATCCATTTATGAAAAAACTCAATACCTTGCTGGAAGACGGAAAACAAATTAAAGAATGTTGTCTGACCACAAAGTAGAGAAAGACACAATATAAATACAAGAAAAGAGATGCCTCAGAGGAAAGTATCTTACTGCTTGGCAGAACTCTAGGGAAGCACCGGGATTTTGAGATTTGGGAGGTAGAGAGAAGTGAGACAGAGCTTGAGAGGAGCAGGCTCAAAGGTCAATACATATAATTTTACAACGGACATCCCTCATTCATACCCTTTGCTCAGAGTGCAGGCAAAACAGGTGCTTTCCTGAGGAAATCCTCCAGTGACCAGACCAATGACCAGATCGCCCCTCTCACTGCAAAGCTGCCCCACGTAGATGCACAGGTCTGTGAGGAAGGCCAGCCACTCCCTTCCTCATCCGTGAGCATAGATCACAAAGATGGCTGAGTTTGGAGGAAGCTCTGAAGCTCGGAGGAGAAATGGGCACAGGACTTCAGAGGGTGCTGGGAATTAGCTAAATTCCTCTCTTTCATAGTGAAGTTAACAATATCAAATATTGAAGGATCAAGTCATAAGAGATTTTATTTTGAAGCACGTAGATTAAAAACTAGGAAAACAAAACAGAAATGATTAAAAATAATTGCTTCCAGGTATTGAGATTGGGAAGAGTTGGAGTGATGGAATGTTAAGTTTTTATTAAAAACCTTGCTGCAATTCTGAATTTGTTTTACTCTGCGTATTTATTATTTTGGACAAAAACTAATTAAAACATTTAATTTGCAAAACAAATTTATAAACAGAAGAAAAAGAATGTCAGAAGAAAATTAATTTCTACCGTATTTTTCTACTTTTTAAAGTTAAAAATAAAACACCTTTTGAAAAAAGGAGCATTTAATAAAATATTTGGCATATAGTAGATGCTCAAAAACTATTTGTTGAATTAATGAAGTTATTAGCCCTCTTTTGCTTTTTTTCTCTGAATGAGAGAAAAATGCTTCTTAGTTTCTGCTTAAATATTTGGAATTTTATATCAGGATTTTTGTTTTTTTTTGTTATTCTGTTTTATCTATATATTGTTATTCATTTCAGTGATCATAGTCCTTTTTTCAATTAACTTTATTTCAAATTTAAAAAATTAAATAACAGAAAAAGGCAGCTCAAGAAGTTATGGAAGAATTACTCCAAAAGAGTTCTGTCCAGACAATTTTATCTCATCTAATTCCAACTACTAACACAATTTTTCCTCTAGTGTTCAGAAAGATACACGGATGAACACATATTAATTAAATGACATAGGCAAGGGTCTCCTTATTAATGAAAAACACGAAGAAGAGAAAAAAATACTTAATTATATTCATATCTCACAAAACCAAACCCCATATTCTTTCTTTTGACCTTTAGTATCAATATAGTCCTTCCTTTTAAAACCGCAATTAAAACCACAGCTTTCTCATCCCTGAGTGTTTAATTTTGAGTAAAATTTCCACTGGCTAGTTCACATCTTTCAGTAATTTTTTCAGAAAGACTATTTGGGTTTTTGAGCCCTTTTATATCTGAAAATAATAGTCCATAGCCTTTCTATACAAAAGAAAAATTGAGGGAATATAGAAATCTTTATTTAATAGACTTATGTAAAACTCTACACTGTCTTTCATTTTCTTCTGATATTTCATGTTTTGAAAGGGTAGTCTGAGTTCAGATAGAATTTGGTTGCCTTATGGCTTATCTGTTGCTCCTTGGGTATCTGTAGGATTCCTTCTCTAGATATGAAATTTAAAACTTTTCTCACTAAGTCTATTTTTATTAAATTTTTCAAATTCTTTGTGAGTCCTTTTGATTTGCCAAAGATGAAATGGAACAAATCCCAAATCGACTATTACCGGTGGTCCATGTTTCCAATTTGAAGTCACCTATTTTTAATCTTAAAAAGAAAATATTTTTCAATAAGTGAAAGTAACTTTCAAAAGTAAAGAATCATCATGTCAAATAAAGGATATAAGCTCCATAGATATATAATATTACCATGGCTTTTAAACAGGATAATTTTTGCTTGACCAACACTGTGTAAGAGGAACCAATACATAGAGAATGGCTGTGATTTCTAGTTTCATGAAATTTGTTCAAGGTATACCAAGGAATTTGATAATGTAACAGTAAAGAGAAAAATAACTCGTGTACAGTTCTACAGAACTGTGTCCAGTTGAATATTTTTAGCAAGAGTGCCCCTGGTATTTTTCAAGTATGATGCTTCTCACTGAGTCAAAAATAAATTCCACAAAGGCAGAGACAAATCCCACTAATTGTCTACATCCCACATAGTGAGATACATAGAGAATGCTCAATTAGTTTTTATTGACAGAAGTGCTAATCATTCATTGGAAAGATAGTCTTGCAGAGTGTCCGAGCATGAACGTAAGCTGTATTTACCTATAATTCTGGCATGTTTTGAAATGTTATATGGCTAGATATGTGGAGCCTTTTTATACCTATTTACATGAAGTTCCTAGGACCTTGCTGCTGAAAGTGTGGTTTGAGGACCGGAAGCATCAGGTTTACTTGGAAGCTTGTTAACGATGTGGAATCTCAGCCCCCTCTTCTGTCCTATTGGATCATAAACTTATTTCATTTTGAGAAGCACTATAATGGGAGATACCTGCAACAAATACAGCCTAAAAAGAAAGAGAGAATTGAAATATACATGCGGTATCATCAGAGGGAGGAAATTCTGGATACCCTCTGGCTCCCTTCTCAGGCATTGGATATTGAGCTTAATAAAATAACCAATAGAAATTAAGATCTGTGTGGGCTTTGACTTCAGCCGTCTACCGAAGCTTTGGTGCATGCAGCTTTGGCAACAACACAAGATAGTGCCAAGCCTCTTGGCAGTGTAGAATGCCCTTAACACTGGCATTGGTAGACTTGCTGGCATCTACAGTGGCCATCATCTACATAGCTGCTTCTCTTGGCTTCAACCTAGCAAACTAGTGCAGTAGAGAGGAAAAGTACTGTCACCCTCCTGTTGCCAAGAGGGCTAGTTTTTGAAGCAAAGTCTCACTTCCTACCTCTCAGAGAAAATGAAGTTATCAGATGACTGGCCTGGCATTTACAAAATTATCTTCATCAGCATCCAATCTTTCCTTCTT
Organism: Cabassous unicinctus; assembly: GCA_029593785.1. Lineage (NCBI taxonomy): Eukaryota > Metazoa > Chordata > Mammalia > Cingulata > Chlamyphoridae > Cabassous > Cabassous unicinctus. The sequence goes on along the minus strand of JAQZBX010000668.1, from coordinate 16,540 downwards.
CCCTTCTTTTATGACTATTTTGATTCTGTGACTTCTTGCTTTCTGATGGAGCTCATGCTATTCTCCCATATCTTTAACTTCTCTTTTAATGCTGGCACTTCCTACTAAAAATTTAAATATGATCAGATATTTCTCTTCTTAAAAATAGCTCCTTTGTCTCTACCTTCTGTACTACTTATGCTCCTTTTCTCCTATTTTTTTAAGAGACAAACTTCTGAAAACACTGTGTGCCATCATTGCTTCCATTTCTTCATCTCCCAGTTATTTTACTTACTTATACTTAAGGTTGAGAAATATAATAAATGCAGAAAACTTAAATAAAATTTATGGGTATGGTTTAATAAATAGTTAGAAAGCTAACACAAATGGAAGCACCACCCATGTTGAGAAATACCACATTACTAGCAACCCAGCAGCCTCCATGCATCTTTCAATATCATCATCTTCCTTCATAGGCACCCCCTTTCTTTTGTGATAAACACTTTATGGTTTTAATTACCTATATGTGTATAAGCAAATGGTGTAGTATAATTTTCCTTGATTTTCAACTTTATGGAATAGAATCATACTGTCTATATTTTTATGTCTTAACTTTTACTCAATATTGTGACATATCTTCATTTTACTAGATAATGCCAAAGGTTTTCCGTTCTATCAAACATGTATGGTGTTCCTTTTCTCAATATCCTCTCCACCATTTGATAGTATCAGACTTTTAAACTTTGGGTTTATAGAACAGTCATGCACAAAACACAGGACTTCCACACATCACACCACCACTAACAACCTGCATCGGTGAAGAACATTCCTCTGTGTTTTTTGTATCTTGTTTAAGAAACTATGTGTTTCATCTGAGCTTCTGAAGAAATATCTTATAAAAGCTTTACAATTTCATCTTTCACCTTTAGATTTTTATTCTACCAGGACCTGATTCTTATGTGTGAAATGAGACAAGGATTGAATTCCATTTCTTATGAAATTCCTTATGTGAATTTCTTTCATTTCTTTTTTGAATACCCAATTGTCTGAGAACTGTTTGTTATAATATATGCCATTTTCTCACTGATATGTGATATCATCACTGACCTAGATCAAGCATTCATTTTCTGTAGGTCTGTTCCTGGCCTCTTTATTACATTGCTGTATTTACCTATATTTTATCACCACAGTTTAAAACTAAGCCTTAATATATAGTAGAGGAAGACTTCCCAGTTTATTTTTATTCTCAAGAGTGTCTTGTCTATCCTCAGCTCTTTGCATTTCCATATTACGGCATTACATTAAACCTATATATCACCTTGAGAATAACTGACATTTTTAATAGTCCTTCAATCTATGAACATAGTATATCTCTCAATTTGTTTAATATATCTCAATAAGATGTTATATATATATATAAAAATATATATATGCTTTTGGTTGCAGTACTGCACATATATTTTTAGACTTGTTCCTAGATTTGATACTATTAGTAATGGTGTATTCTTTAAAATTTCTATTTCTGTAGTTCTGATAATTTGAATATCCATTGTTTTCATAAATTGATTCTGTATCCAGCAATTTGTTAAATTCTTACTTTTAATAATTTATCTGTACTTTTATATATATATACAATTGTATCATCTCTATATAGACAGGCATTTTTTCTAATCCTTATCCGTTATATTATTCTTTTTTCTTATTTTACTGCATTGCCTTAGATTGCCAACACAATGTCAAATTAAAATGGTGATAGTAGGAGTCCTTGTCTTATATATGATGTAAAACAGAAAAACCTTAAATATGTTTAGTCAAGGTTTTTTCTAAATACTTTTAATTGTATTATGAAAGTTTCCTTCTAAAATCAGTTTCCAAAGTTTTTTTCTATTTTTTAATGAAATATGTTGAATCTTATTGACTACTCTTTTCCCTTAATTTATTACTGTGGTGAGTATATTCAATAATTTTCTAATGTTAAAAAATGACATTATTGATATAAACCCAGTTTTTTTCTTTTTCATAGATTGATTACTTACATTTTTAAGATATTTGCATTCATGTTAATGAGTAAAATTGATCTGAGGTTTTCTTCTTATATTTTCCTTGTTATATTTTAGTATCGACACTATGCTGGACCTATAAAATGAGTTGAGAAGTATCCCCTCATTTTCTATATTTTTCTTTACTTTTTCTATACTTAATATGTAATATTTAAATTACTTCTTATTTAAATATGTAGTACAATTCCATGGTGAAACCATTGGGACTTTAAGGTTTTCTGTCATTTGGTTTAGATAAGTAACATTTTTCATGGACTGTTTATACTTCTTTTAATTTTAAGTATTTATTGGCATGAAATTAATTTTAATATCTTTTCCTTATCAATTTCATGTCTAGCATCTGTAGTGATATTCCTTTCTTCATCTTTTATATTGGTTAATTGTGCTTTCTCTTTTATTGTTTTCAATAAGGCTTACCATGGGTTTATCAAGTTTATCAGTCTTTTCAAAGAAATACTGTTAATTATCTCTAATGATTTCTTAGTAATTTTAGTTCATATTTTTATTATTTAATTCCATAACTTTCATGGTTTATTGTTCTGTACTTTCTTTAATTTTTGAAATGGTGTCACAGATTGGGTTGCTGATGCAAACGCTGAGATGAAGTTTGTGGTACAAGATGGGAAGAAGCAAAATTGAAGCAAAAAAAAGTTGAGCTGTGACACAGAGCTCTGATGGAGAGCTCTAGAGCAAATATTGCCTGTCAGAATCTTCCTGCATTAGGCTTTCTTTCAGCATTGGGCTGGGCCTTTAAACCCCTTTATCACACAGGGGCATGCCCTCAGGCTGGGCAGCTTCTGCAGCTGAGGCAGACCCTGAAGTTGCTGACCCAGACCCTGAAGGAGCTAACAGATGAAGACTGTCTGCAAGTCCTTCTCTGAAGAGGGATCTGTGTGGCACATCTCCGTGTCAGAGGAATATGCCTTAATTTTCATACTCCCTTGTTTTCTGATATGTGCATCAAGCCTAGAAATATCCCTCTAATTTTTGCTTTACTTGCACCCCACAAATTTTACAGTGATTTTGTTACAATCTGGTATAAGCACATTAATATTTTTTTTCCGTTATATTGTCCTCTTTGACATATAGATTTCATTAGAGGCAGTTTTCTGAATTTCCAAAATAAGTAGTGTTTTTGGCAGTTATATATATTTTTTTTCTTTTTCTTTGATCTATCCAAGTTGGTGCACAGTGTTTTAGGTTGTTTATTTTCATTGCTATATTTTATAAATATGACTTATCATACTGTTGAAATGATTTCCCCCTGGGTTTTGGCTATTAAAATCAATGCTGCTATTAAGATTTTGTACATGTATCCTGGTACCTGTGTCCACATGCTCTATGGTGTTTTTACCTAGTTTATGCCTACATGTAATTTTAGCAGATAATGCTTCATGTCCTTGCCAACATTAGGCTTTCTTAGATTTTTATTTTAGCTAAATTGAAGGGTATATAGTTGTATCTCCTTGTAGTTTTAATTAGCATTACCCTGATTACTAAAAATGTTAATTTTATTTGTTCATTGGCCGTTTGGATTTTCTCTCTTTGCAAATATCCAGCAAAGTCTTCAACCTACTGTTTTTATTGATTTATCTAACTTTTTCTTATCAATTTATTGTTCCTTGTACATTCTGCATGCAAATCCTTTGATAGTTATATGGTTAAAAGTATATTCTCCTGTGGCTTTTTTTTACTTTCTGTGCAATATGTTTTAGTAAATAGAAGTCCTTAATTTTATTGTTGTCAAGTTTATCAATCTTTTTCTTCATGAATAATACCTTTAGTACCTTTTATAACCTGGTTTCCAAAGTTACACATCATTTTTGCCATATTCTGTTTCTTAGAAGCAAGTCACTAAGTACAGCCCACAATTAAAGAGAGAAGAATTAGGCTCTGCCTACAGAAGGGAGGACTATAGAAGAATTTGCAGGTATCTTTTAAAATCATCACCATGCTAAAGCCAGATGAAGATTTTTAGAGAAGGGAGACCAAGGTGCATTAAAGGAAGGAAAGAGAGATCATAGATGGTAGAGAGAGGAGGGCTTATAACAAATATGTTTGTGTTTCATAGGTGCTACCTTTTTAAAAAACCAATTTTATTGATACATATTAATAAACATACAATTCATCTAGAGTGTACAATCAGTGGTATTTGCTATAATTGCATAGTTGTGCATTCATCACTTCTATCATTACTGGGTCATTTTCATTATTTCAATAATAATAATAATAAACATAAAACTGACAAACAAACCAATAAGAAAATTCCTCATCTCTCAATCCCTCTATGCTTCCCCCACTGTACACAGCTGTTGTTTCTGGCTAGTCTATCCAAAGTGTATAATCAATGGCTTTTAGTATAATCACAATGTTGTACATTCATCATCTCAAAATTTTTCGAACAATTTCATTACTCCAAAAAGAAAGGCTCCAGGATGTGGCTCAAGCTATTGGGTTCCCATCTTCCATATAGGAGGTCCAGGGTTCGATTCCTGGGGCCTCCTGGTGAAAGGCAAACTGGCCCACACGGTGAGCTGGCCTGAGTGGAGAGCTAGCCGGCGCGGAGTGCTGGTCCCCGCAGGAGTGCTGGTCTGCGCAGAGAGCTGGCGCAGCAAGATGACACAACAAAAAGAGACACAGAGGAGAGACAATAGAAGACACAGAAGACCAGGGAGCTAAGATGGTGCAAGAGATTGAGCACCTCTCTCCACTCCAGAAGGTCCCAGGATTAGTTCCTGGTGCCGCCTAAAGAGAAGACAAGCAGACACAGAAGAACACACAAAGAGCAGACAGTGAAAGCAAAATAAGGCGTGGGGGAGAGAAATAAATAAAAAATAAAATCTTTAAAAAAAAAAAAAGACTCCAAACCCCTTAGCATTCCTTCCTCAGACCTACAAAACCACTAATCTCCTTTCATCTTTATAATTTGATTTATATTTACACTTTGTATAAATGGAATCATACAATATGTAGTACTTTGTGTTTGGTCCTTCACTTAGTATATTGTGTGGTTTTATTTTTGGCTGATATTAACATTTTGTACTATTAACTTAGATTTGTTCAGCTTCAAAGAAAAATGGTCTTGTATATACAATTCTACCCATATTTGCATTTCACATAATATATTTATATTTCATATAATATATTTAGTTCATTATAGGGCACTCATACAATATTTGTCTCCTTGTGTCTGGCTTGCTTCACTCAACATAATGTCCTCCAGGTTCATCCATGATATCATATGTTTCATGATTTCATTTCTTCTTACTGCTGCATAATATTCTGTCATGTGTATACTCCACAATTTGTTTATCCATTCATCAGTTGATGGATACCTGGGTTGTTTCCAACTTTTGGCTATCATGAATAATGCTGCTTTGAACATCAGTGTGCAGATATCTATTTGTGTCACTGTTCTCAGTTCTTCTGGGTATATACCTATCAATGGTATTGCCGGGTCACATGGCAAGTCTATATCCAACTTCCTTAGGAACTGCCAAACAGTCCTCTACAGTGGCTGTACCATTCTTCATTCCTACCAACAGTGAATAAGCATTCCTATCACTCCACATCCTCTCCAACATTTACAGTTTTCTGGCTTTTTAATAGCAGCCAATCTAATAAGTATGAAGTGATATCTCATTGTAGTTTTGATTTGTCTTTCCTAATCGCTAGTGTTGTTGAACATTTTTTCATGTGTTTCTTCACCATTTGTGTTTCTTCTTTGGACACTTGTCTTTTCAAGTCTTTTGCCCATTCTTTAATCAGATACTTGTTTTTTTAATTGTTGAGTTGTATGATCTCTTTATATTTAATGGATATTAAACCCTTATCAGATATGTAATTGCCAAATATTTTCTCCCATTGAATTGGCTGCGGTTTCACCCTTTTGACAAAGTCCTTTGAGGTGCAAAAGTGTTGAATTTTGAGGAGGTCACATTTATTTTGTTGCCTTAAGTGCTTTGGGTGTAAGGTTTAAGAAACTAGCACCTACCACAAGATCTTGAAGTTGTTTTCCTATATTTTATTCTAGAAGCTTTGACTTTTTAGGGGCAAAGACTGTGGCTAGCTGGCATGGACAAATAATTAGTGTTAATTAAGGACTTGCTGGTTGACTGATTTGTTGTAATAAAATAATTCTTCAATTCCTGACAGAATTTCTATGTAAGTTATTCCAGTTGATCTGATTAGTTTAAAATATTGATTGGCCTGTCCTAAATACTGAATTCAAGGTCTGATCTTAGCCCATATGGTAAGTAGAAGAAATTAATTTCAGGTCACCTCTGATTATAGTCAGGATGATTAGAAGCCTCTTCTTTTGGTTATCTAACACTCTCCAAACTTTCTGTCATTATTTTCCCTTTGAAAATTAGCCATCCTATTTTCTTTTACCATTCTATCCTTTGTATCAGAAGAGATCTGTCATATTTGTTCTTGATGGACTCTTATTCTTAATATCTTAATAGAAAATGATTATGCCTAGTTATTTTTTTGCATTTTCATATTGCATTTTGGAGCTACAAGGCTTTAATCTAAAATAATTACTTTGCTATGAGTACAGGAACAGAATGTCCATTCATTTAGCTCAAAGAGTTGGGACAAAATCCATGAAAAAATATGTGCTAGCCTATTTACAGGCACTATTCTAGTTTGTCTGCTATACTCATTGCCCTTGAATTTATCCAGGCCCAGACCAGCAGCATATTGGCTTCACACTTGTGTTTTTATGCAGCCTGTGACTTTTCCTTCTCTTCCCAATTAGCCACCTCTCTAATCAATTTAAGTCATCTCTGACAGCAAGCCATATTTTCATACCTTGTTGATGAGCATGTCATGTGGAACAGAGTCAGAAGACTCCCTCAAGTCAAAATATATTATGTCTATCCCTTCCTCCTTGCATACAAGGTCTGCCACTCTGTCAGAGGAGGCAATTGAATTGGTCTAACATGATTTGTTGGTCACAAAGTCATGCTGGTTATTACCCATCATCCTGAGCCCTTCTATGTGCTTGCAAATTGATTAGGCTTCTTGATCTTGTGGTTAATGTAGTTTTTGTCATTGTTTAGAGCCTGGGAAACTCCAATGCAATTTTGGGCTACTGTGAGAATGCATTTACCGTCTAGTCCCCATTCCTTTAAGATAAAGAGCTCATTTTCTTTTACAGCTCAGAAATTCTCAAAAAGAAAAGTTAAAGCTTCTAAGTACTCCTGGGATATCTTATTGGAAACCTAGATTTCACATCACTAGAGTTAAAGAAACTAGTTAAGTTTCCATCCTAATTAAATGGAAAGACAACAATTATTTATTGAGTGCCTGCAATGTGAAAGGCATTGTGTTGCTAATTTGTGTGGTAGGTACAAAAATGTTTAAGACTGTGCCAAGAATTGTACTGTCTATGAGTATTGACAGTAGTATTTTGTGTGCAGAGTAGAGAAAAGAAAGACTGTGGCTTTTTAGTAGGTTATATGTTATTAGTAATCATTTTCTTTGTGCCTGATTGTCCAACTAAATTATTTCAAATAATAAACAATATATATTTTGTATTTATTTTTGATTGACTCCTTCCTGAATTTTCACTCATTCTTTATTTCCCTGTATCCTCTAACTCTTTAATTGTATTGAGGTTGATTTCTTTATATTCTCATTGTCATTACAGATGTTTCCTACTGTTTTGTCTGTCTTTCTGCCTTTCTACTTTTTTGTTTTTCAACTTTATTTCTGAGCCCAGTTAAGTTCTTATAGCTTTACTCTTCCAAGGATGAGGAAACCTTTCCAAGATTGCTGATTGGAAGTTCTCTTGGAAATCCTCACTATGACAATGAAGGTTTGGAAATAGAATATACTCACCATCAACAAAACTTAACTTTTTATGTTTATAAGTTTGTTTATAAAAACATAATTTCATGAAATAATATCAAATGCTTGGTAAAATATCCAATCACCACCTTTGTTTTTACAAATTTAATTTAAGATACAAATGTATAATTATAGAACTGAGCAAAATTATTCCAGGACAGACTAGCACACTTGTCGTTATACTCAACTGTTATCAACTACTTCTTAATTAAATTTTTTAACTTTTAAGACAATATCTTTTATATCACTTATTGATAGGGCTTCTGCCATTAAAAATTTCCAGGTTTTGACAACTGGAGAAAGGGATATTAGATATTAGGGAATTATTGTTAATTCTTTTTGGTGTGACATTAGTATTATAGTTAGGTAGGAAATTATTAGTGTTTAGAGATGGACATTCAGCCTAACGGTAAAGTGTTAAGATGTGTGTACTTTGAAATGGTTCAGCAATATATAATGTATGTATTTATATACTCACACACATACTTATACATTATATATATTTCTATGTCTGTATGAATATGTGTATGTGTATCTATATATTTGTGTATATATACACACAATTGTATAAATTGTATGGACATTCATACACGGGTATGAATTTTCAGTTCTTGGGTACAGAAGAAACATTTCGCAATCTTTCTTTTTCCTGCTTCTTCTGATCACTGCATAAATCCATGGCTTGATAACAACATCACAGTCTTCTTGTAGTTTTTCTCTTGTCAAGTGTCACTTGTTTGCCTACTGCTAGGTATATTTAATATGACATTCCTGCATATTAAAGGGGAACATCAAATGCATATCATATTCTATTAATATTTTGAGCCTCACAATGTATTTTTTAACAAATCAATTTTATTGATGCATATTAATAAAGCATAAATCCATCCAAAATGTACAATAACATCACTTCAATCATTATTTGAGCATTTTCATTATTCCAATTAAAATAATAATAAAAAAGGACAAACAAACAAAAGAAATCTTATCACCTCTCAATCGCTCTGTGCTTCCCTTGCTGTACATAGCTGCTATTCTGTTTCTGTCTCTCTAGTTTGTGTTTATATTTTGTAAAAACATTTTTATATATATGCAGTATTACCCATATCCATATTTCATATGAGTTTTCACTATGTTATACAGTTCCATGTTAAATTTTTTAGCTTTCCTTCTCATAATATACATGTGCTTAGATTTTCCCTTTCATCCACTGTCTTACCCATATAAAGTTCTGAGAGTTATAAACCTTAGCGTGTGCTTTCACCATTTCTATTCATTTCCAAAGATTTACAAACAACTTTTTTTTTTACCAATTCTGAACAGATTAACCCTCAGCTTTCCATTCTCTACCTTCATTCTATTTTCTGGTGACCTATAATCTAATTATTAACTCCATGAGTTTACACAATATATTCAGTTCATAATAGCACAATCATACAGTATTTGTGCTTTTGTGTCTGGCTTGCAACCCTCAACATAATGTCCTCCAGGTTCATCCATGTCATATGCTTCATGACTTAATTTCTTCTTGCAGCTGCATGATATTCCATCGTGCATATACTCCACAATTTTTTTATCCATTCATCGGTTGATGGACATCTGTGTTGTTTCCATCTTTTGGCAATTGTGAGTAATGCCACTATGAACATTGGTGTTCAGATCTCTGTTTGTATCACTGCTCTCAATTCTTCTGGGTATATACCTAGCAGTGATATAGCCGGGTCACATGGCAAGTCTATATTCAACTTCCTTAGGAACTGCCAAACAGTCCTCTGAGTGGCTTTACATTCTACATTCCCACCAACAGTGAATAAACATTCCTGTCTCTCCACATCCTCTCCAACACTTAACAGTTTTCTGACTTTTTAATAGTGGCCATTCTGAAAGGTGTGAAATAATATCTCATTGTAGTTTTGATTTGCACTTTCCTCATCACTAGTGATGTTGAACATTATTTCATGTGTCTTTTCACCATTTGTATTTCTTCTCTGGATAAATGTCTTTTCAAGTTTTTTGCCCTTTTTAAAATCAGGTAGTTTGTCTTTTATTGTTGAGTTGTAGCATCTTTATGCCAGCACCATGCTGTTTTTAGCACGGTAGCTAAGTAATATGCTTTAAAGTCAGGAAGTAATAGTCCTCCAACTTTGTTCTTCTTTTTAAAGACATATTTGGCTATTTGGGGCCCCTTTCCCTACCAAACAAATTGGATAATTGGCTTTTCCATTTCTATATAAAAGGCTGTTGAGATTTTTAATTGGGATTGCATTGAATCTGTAAATCAGTTTGTGTAGAATTGATATCTTAATGATATTAAGTCTTCTAGTCCATGAACATGGAATTCCTTCCATTTATTTACATCTTCTTCTATCAATGTTTTGTACTTTTCTGGATACAGTTCTTTTATGTCCTTGGTTAAGTTTATTCCTAATTATTTGTTTCTTTTAGTCACTATTATAAATGAATGTTTTTCTGATTGCTCCTCATATTGCTCATCAGTAGTGTATAAAAATGCTCTTGATTTTTGTGTATTAATCTTCTATCCTGCCACTTTGCTGAACTCATCTATTAGTTCTAGTAGCTTTGTTGTGGACTTTTCAGGGTTTTCTAGATACAGGATCATATCATCAGTGAATAGTGAAAGTTTTACTTCTATCTTTCCTATTTAGGTGCCTTTTATTTCTTTATCTAGCCTAATTGTGCTGGCTAGAACTTCCAACACAATATTGAATAACATTGGTGACAGTGGGCATCCTTGTCTTGTTCCTAATTTCAGTGTGAAAATTTTCCATCTTTCACCATTGAGTACAATGCTAGCTGTAGGTTTTTCATATATGTACTTTATCATATTGAGAACACTTCCTTCTATTCCTATCTTTTGGATGGTTTTTATCAAAAAAAGATGCTGTATTTTGTCAAATACCTTTTCAGCATCAGATGAGAGGATCATGTGATTTTTCTTCTTCAATTTATTAATGTGGTTTATTACACTAATTGATTTTCTTGTGTTGAACCACCCTTGCATACCTGGGATAAAACCCACTTGATCATGGTGTTTATTTCTTCTCATGTATTTTTGGATTTGTTTTGTAAAGTATTTTGTTGAGGAATTTTGCATCTATATTCATTAGAGATATTGGTCTATAATTTTCTTTTTTGTAGTATCTTCATTTGGTTTTGGTATTAGGGTAATGTTGGCATCATAGAATGACTTTGGTAGCATTTTTTCCTGTTCAATTTTTTGGATGATCTTGAGTAAGATTGGTAGAATTCACCTGTGAAGCCATCTGGTGCTGGGCTTTTCATCTTTGGGAGGTTATTGATGACTGTTTCAATTTCTCTAATTGTAGTTGGCTTTTTGACGTCTTCCATGTCTTCTAGGGTCATTGTAGGTTGTGTGTGTTTCTAGGAATTTGTTCAACTCATCTACATTGTCTAGTTTTTTTGGCATATGTTTGTTCATTGTATCCTCTTATGATCTCTCTTATTTCTGTGTGGTCAGTAGTAGTGTGCCCCCTCTCATTTCTGATATTATTTATTTGCATCTTCACTCTTTATTTCTTTGTCGTTTTGTTGATCTTCTCAAAGAACCAACTTTTGGTTGTGTTAATTTTCTCTATTGTTTTGTTGTTGTTTGTTTTCAATTTCAATTGTTTCTGCTTTGATCTTTAGTGTTTCTTTCTTTTGGCTTGGTTTGGGATTAGTTTGCTGTTTTTCTTCCTAATTCCTCCATGTGTGCATTTAGATCTTCAATTTTAGCTCTTTCTTCTTTTTTAATGTAAGCATTGAGGGCTGCAAATTTCCCTCTCAGCATTGCCTTTGTGGTTTCCCATAAGTTTTAATATGTTGTGCTCTCATTTTCATTCATTTCAAGATATTTGCTGAATTTTCTTGCAAATTCTTCTTTGACCCACTGATTATTTAAGAGTGTGGTATTTAATCACCATATATATTTATGAATTTTCCTTTTTTCTGCCCATTATTGATTTCCAGCTTCATTCTGTTATGATCACAGAAAGTGCTTTGTATAGTTTCAGTCTTCTTAAATTTATTGAGAGCTTTCTTATGACCCAACATATGGTCTATCCTGTAGAAGGATCCATGAGTGCTTGAAAAGAATGTATATCTTGTTTTGGGGTGCAGTACTCTATAAATGTCTGTTAGGTCTAGTTCATTTATCATATTATTCAAGCTCTCTATTTCTTTATTTATCCTTTGTCCAGATGTTCTATACAATATTAAGAGTGGTGTATTGAAGTCTCCAGCTATTATCTTAGAGACATCTATTTCTCCCTTCAGTTTTGCCAGTGTGTACCTCATATATCTTGGGACACCCATGTCAGGAGCATAAATATTTATTATAGTTATTTCTTCTTGGTAAATTGCCCCTTTTATAATATATAATGACTTTCTTCATCTCTTATAACAGTTTTGCATTTAAAATCTATTTTGTCAGATATTAATATCACTATTCCAGCTATTTTTTTGGTTACTGTTTGCATGGAATATCTTTTTCCAACCTTTCATTTTCAACCTGGCTGTGTCTTTACGTCTGAGATGAGTCTCTTGTAGACAGCATGTAAATGGCACATATATTTTTTTTTATCCTTTCTATCAGCCTATGTCTTTTGATTGGGAAGTTCAAGCCATTAATATTTAATTGTATTATTGTAACGGCATTACTTACTTCATCCATTTTATCCTTTGACTTTCCATTGTCATATCTTACTATTGTCTGTCATTTTACCCTTTAATTTGCCCTTTCTATAATCTTCATTTCTACACTTTTCCCCAAGTCTCTTGCCCTTATTTTTTTCCTTTTAGGCTGCAGCACTCCCTTTAGTATCTCTTATTATTCTGGTCTTTTGGTAACATACTCTCTCAGTTTTTGTGTGTCTGTGAAGACTTTAAAATCACCTTCATTTTTTTTTTAAAGATTTATTTTTATTCATTTATTTTATTTATTCCCCCCGCCCCCTTGCCACTTGTACTTGCTGACTGCTTTCAGTATCCATTTGCTGCACATTTCCTCTGTGTCTGCTGGTCTCCCTTTGTTGCATCATCTTGCTGTGCCAGCTCTCCACGGGAGTGTGCCATCAACTCTCCATGGATGCAGTTGCAGGCCATCAGCTCTCTGTGGGCCTGGGCCATCAGCTCTCCACAGGCATGGCCAGCTTGCCCTCACCAGGAGGCCCCAGGAACTGAACCCAGGGCCTCCTATATGGCAGACAGGAGCCCAACCACTTGAGCCACATCCACTTCTGTCACCTTCATTTTTGAAGGACAGTTTTACTGGATACAGAATTCTTGGCTGGCAGTTTTTCTCTTTCAGTACCTTAAATACATCATACCACTTTCTTTCCACCTCCATGGTTTCTGATGAGAGGTTGACACTTAATCTTATTGAGATTCTCTTGTATGTGTTGTTTTACTTTTCTCTTGCTGCTTTCAGAATCCTCTTTTTATCTCCAATATTTGTCATTCTCATTAGTAGGTGTTTCTGAGTAGGTCTATTTGGATTTATTTTGTTTGGGGTGTGTTGTCCTTCTTGGACATTCACAAGATATTTATGTCTTTCATAAGGGTTGGGAAGTTTTTAGTCCTTAGTTCCTCAAATATTCTTTCTGCCCCCTTTTCATTCTCTTCTCCTTATGGGACACTGATAATGTGTATGCTTGTGTGTTTTGTGTTGTCATTCAATTCCCTGAAAGCCTGTTCCATTTTTTCCATTCTTTTCTCTTTCTGTTCTCCCGTCTTTTCCAGATCAGATGCTTGGTCCTACAATTCGCTAATTCTGTATTCCATCAATTAAGCTCTGCTGTTATATGCCTCCAATGTATTTTTAATCTCATCTATTGTGTCTTTCATTCCCATATGCTCTGTTACTTTTCAGAATTAATTACTGATTGTAATTAATTTTTCCTGCATATTAAAGTGGAATGTCAATTGCATATAATATCATTCTATCAACGTTTTGAGCCTCACATTGTCTTTTAACGCTTCTCATTCAGCCAAGTGAAAGAAAAAGGTACAAAAATACCTGGAAACAGTGAAACTCCTGGATCAGCCTCAAAGCCTACAATGCATCCCTGTACCTCATCTGCTTTCAGTTTCTCTCCTCCCTTAAAATACATGTTGTCTGTGACAATAAATATTTGTTGAACAAATTAGTGAACAAAATCACTAATTACTTTAGTGATTAAAGCATTAAATTACTTTAAACATGTAGGTGGCTGTGGTGGTTTGAAGCTCTATGTACCCCAGAAAAACATGTTCGTAAATATAGTCCATTTCTGTGGGTGTAACCCATTGTAAGTAGGACCTTTTAATGAGGCTACTTCAGTGAAGGTGTGACCCAGCCCAATCAGGATGGGTCTTAATCTATTAGTGGAGTCCTTTATAAGTGGAATGACTACAGAGAGAGAAAGAGAACGCCACAGAGGCAAGAAGCTGAAACTGAACTCAGAAAAGAAGGAAAAGACCAAGATAAGCCTCCATGTGCCTTTCCATATGACAGAGGAACCAAGGATTGCCAAGAGCCATCTTCAGGAAGAAATCATCGCCTTGGTGATGCCTTTATTTGGACATTTTCCTGATCTCAAAACAGTAATCTAATAGTTTCTTGTTGTTTAAGCCAAAATATTTAATGGTATTTGCTGAAGCAGCCTAGAAAACTAAAACAGTGGCCTTCAATATACGATTGTTGAATAAACAAACCACTGTAACTTAGGTATTGAAAACTAGCTAAAAACCTCTCCTTTCTAGAAACATTTTATAAAAGGCATTCCTAAAATGGACTTTCTTTTAAACAGAAGAGAAAAGGTCGGTAACATTTCAAAAGAGAGCTATCTTACAATACAGCTCAGCATTTTTCTTGGCATAAATAACATTTTATTGAAAGTACAGGAATAAAGTAGATCTAGTAACTTTATAATTTTATTTCAATAAACAGAATTCAATTATGATACTTCCTGTTGAAATCCACTCAACCTCAGTTTATTTGCACAAAAATGTCTGCAAAAAAAGAATACAGATCAATAATTGATTTTCTCTCATTTAAATTTTTTATTCTCTGTTGGTCAGTGTACAGACCAGAGGGAGTGAAAACCTTTTTTTAAAAAAACTCCCTGCTTATTTGAAGTGTGCTATGGATGGATAAAAGAAAGGTTCTTCCAAACGTGGTTCTCTTGCCCTCTCATTGTTTTAAATCTGTGGATGTGAATAATACAGAGCCTCAATTTTTGAAGTACATTTAAAAACAACAGCTGCAAAAATGATCAATCTCAAGTTAATAAAGGGAAGTCTGGGTTAGGGTATAAATTTGCTGCAAAAAATACTTAAAATATACTTCTTCTGATTCTCATTCATCCCTTCATTTGTTCAAAAATTTGTAGCTGCTTAGAAATGTAAAAACAAACAAACAAACAAAAAAACTTTAGATTTCTTTTAATTTGACCTTCCATCTTTAGCATACCATTTTGTCTCGCAGTACTGGAAAGCTCCTCCCCCCCCCTTTTTTTAAAGCTAGACCTTTCTATTATTGGACAAGTTAAAATCTGAGAAAACTTTTAGTTATATTGGACTACAGTCTATTTTGGTGTTTTTTACTGATTGATCCTGACCTTGTCTTTGGGGGCTATAAATAATAGCTACAAAGGAAGGCAATATATTATAGAAAAGGGGTTCTCATGTATTGTTTCTTGACCATAGGCACCAGCATCATTTGGGAACCTGCTATAAATGCAATTATCAGGCCTCTACTCACAGTATTGAATCAAAATCCTGGGGATGGAGCCAAAGCAATCCATGGTTTAATAAGCTCTCTGGGTGATTCTGATACATGCTAACATTTGTGAATGCCCACTTTTTCTATTCCTCATATGAAAGAATGAGTATCATTCTAGGATGCTTTCTAGGACTATCTCTTGCCTTCCTCTGAACAAGGTATGGATTGAATGAATAAACATGAGAGTCTATCCTATTTGCTTAAACATTCTAAGTCAAGTCTACCAAATCCATTTCAAGAAACAGCAAGCCCTTATGCTGATTGGTCAGATTAAAGAACCCAATAAAGAAAGAGATGGTTTTGTCATTTTCTATTTACCAATTATGCAAAGAAACCTTTTCTGATTATAATCAGCGCCGTGGATCAAAAGTAACTATAAAGAAAATTCCAAAACAATAAAAGTAACACGAACAAAAAATGGGATGGTAAAATTTTTCTTTTTCTTTTCTTTCTTTCTTGTTGTAAATTAGGGTGTATCATGTCTTTTTGATATTTTAAGTGTCAGAGATATCCTATTCCTGGTGCTCTACAAGTCTAATTGTAACAGCTGGAAGAATTCAGAGAATGGATTCTAATCTACCCTTGTTGCTTTGCAGATGAGGAAACTGAGTCTTAAAGTGCATCAATAAACTGTCCATATGGAATTTATGGCCCAATACAGCCTGTTAGTAACACAGTTCTGGCCAGAATCAGTTTCCAAATACCTAATTCTCTGTGCTTTCCTATCCACATCAGGCTGCCTTTCTCTTGTTTTCTGGATCTATTCTTGTTACCATGGAAGCCACAGAAATAGAACAGCATGGTGCACGACTCTCAGATTTGGAGCAATTCATGGTTACGGATGTGGTCTGACATACCATGG